>VMTU01000304.1:0-111756 GCA_016759055.1 Paramecium bursaria
CCCAACCCCAACCCCAACCCCAACCCCAACCCCAACCCCAACCCCAAACAACCCAACCCCCCCAACCCCAACCCCAACCCCAACCCCAACCCCAACCCCAACCCCAACCCCAACCCCAACCCTTTAATATTATTTTATTTTATATATATAAGCTTTCTTGCTTACTTGTTGTAAGTGGTGATAACAACTTTATAAAAATCCTACAATTTATATTTGTTCATCCATTTTAGGATTTAGATAACACTTCTTAATTCATGGTCTTCTGTTGGGCAATCAAAGAATTATATACAACCGCTTCCCAGTAAAGTTTTTAAAGCATCGCTTTTAGTTTACGGTACATCAAACTCCAATCTCGCTCTTGCTATCTCATTATTAGGTAATCTAAGTTTTCCATCATAAACTAAGAAATTAGCTAACTTCATTATTTGTTCATTCATCCTGTATTGATAGGTGAGATGACAAACAGCCTATGGAAATTGTTTTGCAAGTCTTTCCAGTAATGAAACTTGGAGCATGACTTTGGCTTTACTACTTTTAACAATAGGTGTTAATTGCTAATAGTCTCCCACTAATATGAACTTTTTAGAACACATTATATTTTATATTGTCTAAGGCTCTGTAACTTAGGATCTAAAATTTAATAATATAATACGCCTCATCAACGATGCAGTAATCAAATTCTGAGGAAACTATTGGATCAGTTTATGACAGGCAAGTAGTGAAATAGATTTTCTTCTAACTCAAATATTCTTGAATTTCGACTGAGTTATTGAAATTGTTGTAAGCAAAATTAATCTTATCTTAGTTGAATTGGGAATTGAATCCTACATTTTTATCTTTTGTAAAACGAAGACAATTCTCTTCAAAATTACTATAGTATTGAATAAATTTGTCAATTATTAAGTTTACAGAATTGTTCGTATAACCACATACTAATACTTTTTGTTTTAAAAAGAACAATACATACAATAAATGAGCTACTAATGTTGATTTACCCGTTCCAGGATATCCTAATATTACTGCAAAATCTTCTGCTTTTATACATTTAATTAAGGCTGCCTTCTAATCGTCATTTATGTCTTTAATTTTATTTTAAATTATTTCTGATACCAATAACTTATCCATATCATCTTCTAAATGTTCTATAAATCGAGGATTGTGACCTAACACTAGAATATCTTTTTTCCTTGAATATTAGGGATCCATTATGAGTTGTGTGATAGCTGTCTTGGCTGATTTATAATTCGATAACTGCTAATATTACCTTATCGTCCATTCAAATTTAAAGACATTATCAAACACTTGGAAATCTGTTCTCAATTTCACATTTACTTTAAAAACTTCATAATTTCCTTAACTTAGAGAATATTCTGAAACTTCATTATCATCTATTTAAAATTATTTTTGTCCTTTGATCTAAACCTATTAAACAGTGACTCTAATTTAGAGATCAGTTGATCTTGAGCACAGCTGTAATTTATCTTATGGCATAAATTTATCTGCTAAATCTTAACTTTCTTACTCTGTTAATCCAGATTTTGAAATTTGAATAACGAAATCCCCATATCTCTTTGTTATTTTAAATACAGTTAAATCTAAATCCTTATCCTTGAATTGGGTCGCCTCTTCCAATCGAATCAACGAGAGCATATTGTTCAAATATTTGATAGAGCTCTCTTTCAATATGGTTTCTTTTTCAAGATACCATTCAAATCGATTCGTATCAGGCTCTTATTTATCATAAACTTTGCAGACAGCAGTACAAATATTTTACATGTCACAATTATCGCAAGCTCTATAATTCATTTCATCGATTTTTGGTAAATTCATATATTCTACTGATTCATTAGATTTTTTCTATTAAAGTACATACTTGTTTCTACTGAATATTAACTCATTAAAACTAAATTAAGCCTTATCAATTTCAATAAGTTTTATGAATGGGGAACCTTAGGCTTATAAATAAAGCAAGAATCCATAAGGAATAGGTACTTTTCTCTTATCATTAATCATTTTGGCATAAACGATTACCTACTTAATATGATTGTCATTAGCCTTACCTGTTTTTAATTCTAAAGGAGCAGTGAAGGTTTCTATCGCTCCATTTGGTGACAAAAACTCTACTTCTATAACTAGATCTGGCTTTCCCAAGAATCCCAATAAAGGGCTGTGTAAATCTTCCTCTATTCTTTTCAATTACTTGATTTTGATTTATTTGTTAAACCCTTTTTGCTGATAGTCAAATTAAATTTATAGAGGTTTCTATTATTTAAAGTAAGTATTAACCCACTCAAGAGTTTCTATTCCCTATCTCAGTGTATTTTAGATAGTCTATTGTAATGTGAGCTTTAGGTAAAATGCCTCTTTAATATTGTCCTTATAAATATCTTATAATATTTGCACATATTATTCAGGTGGCTAATATTTTGGATCGTCTTGATGTTATCTCATTTATTCGAGATGGTGGTACAATTAATTGTGATTGACCTCAGCAATAGTTTAAAACAACTAATGTATAATGTTTCCTTAATACATACAAGCTGAAGTCCCTTATTGAAATGGCCTAAAATTATCTAATAGAAGCGCTTTTCTGGCGCAATAATCAAAGGATTACAAAGTAGTCGGTGAGACCAAAAATTATGGTTCGGCTATAAATAAGACATCTGTATTATTCTGATTGCTATCAATTAGGACAATGTTTTCTGCTTGTCCAACTAATCTGATGGTGTTATCAATTTGGAGCCCAAAAGTAATATAATGCACATATGATCCTAACAAAATTATATTTATTTTTTTAGACTTATCATCTATTCCTCTGGCTAATATATAAAGAAAAGATTGATTTCTATTAAACTTTGAATATCTTTCCTTGATAGCCTTGATCATATCCTCTTGTGTTTATTCATGAAAATTTTCGCTTTTTAAGATTTGGATTATAGTAAAATCATTGACGTGTGATTATGAGCGCTGATCCATTTTTGCCTTTGTTTTAGACAACATTAACAATTAAATAAATTAAATATTATCAATTTCTTAATGTAATCTGATGGCTATCATCATCCTAAAATCCATATCCTGTTATTGATTCAAATACTTCATTTAATGTGATCATCCCTAGTAACTCCTAATCGTAAATGAAAGCAACTGTCTTTTTGTAATTTTATAATAATCTCAATAATTATAACATAGTAGTATCAGAATTTATTATCAGAGGTTTATCTATTATAAAATTGACTATCTCGTTATTAACATTTAGTAATCGTTTAGAGTTTAATGTTCCAACTATTACATTATTTTCTAGGACAGGTATAGTAGTGAATCCCTTTTTCTTAATCCTTGATATAGTGTGCGAGTCGAGAACTTAATAACTTTTAAGATAAAACAAGTCTCTAAATGGTATGTAGTTGTTTAGCACTGTCTAGTTTCTCATCTCCATTATACTGTCGATTAGGGTAACTTCGTTTTCGTTTAAAACATCACTTTTCATATGAATTTCAAGTAATGTCTTAATCTGTTAAAGGTGGTATCGTTTGGTTTGAGCACCAAATAAATGATCTAATAATAGACTTATTGGATAACAAATGAAAAACAATATAGCTTGTGTCGCCTAAATGATAGGAACTATTTTTGATGCTAATATCATTTATAGAGGTCCTGTCATGATGGCTGAAGGTAATACTTCCCCAAATATTACAACGAATCCGACTGATAGTAATATGGCTGCCCAGTCAGGTGCCATGCTTTTTAGTAACATAGGTAAGGTTTCATTAACAATTGAATTGGCAACTAATAGAGTGGACAATAAAAAATGATGGTTTTCGATAACATTCATTATTTTCCTTGCCCTCCTTATTTAATATAATATACCTGCTTCTTTTCTTGAATGCTCCCATATTTCAATTTCACCTTGATTGTTATTTCATCTATAGATAGTAATCCTTGAGTAGCTCCTGAATACAGACCAGACAATATAAGGAGTATCAGTATGCTGATGAACTTATAGTTATATTCTAAAGAGATCTCTTAACAATGGCATTTCCAAATCAAATGTGAATACCATATTATTCTAATCATACATAAAAAAAATCATTTCATTGTCGGCATTGCAGTACTTAAACCATAACCGTCTTATGGTTCCTTCCATCTTGCTGTTACTGTCTTCATTTGAGTAAAGAACCTAATACCTGCCTTACCGTAAAAGTTGGCATCTCCATTGAAAGATCTCTTATTTCCAGTAAATGAGAACATAGGTAATGGTACAGGGATTGGCAAATTAATACCAATTTAACCTGCATTTACTTCATGCTAGAATTTCCTTGCTACCGATCCGTTTTATGTAAACAATGCTGTTCCATTACCCCATGGGTTTCTTAAATATTAATAGAAATATTTACTCGTTGATAATTCTAATGGCCTCATCTAGAGTATCAACATATAAGACATTTAGGACTGGTCCAAATATTTCCTCTTGATAAGCTCTCATTTTAGTTGTCATCTAACATATTAATATTAGATACATTGTCAATTACTGTTGGTGCGAAGAAATATCCATTAGGGTATTGAGCATTTTTGTATTATCTACCATCTAATAAAATTCTAGCTCCTTATTCCTCAGCACTATTAACTAAGCTGTGGACTCTTGTGTGTAATTCTTTATAAGACAATGGTGAGATATCAACGTTCTCATGTCCTGCTCCTAACTTGAATGTTTTTGCTTTTGCAATTAAATCATTCACCCAATGTTTTGATTCTCCGACAAATATTGCAACACTGAGGGCCATACATCTTTAACCACTTGAACCAAAGGCAGCTGAAGCCAATGCATTCAAGGTGTCTTCTTTATCAGCGTCTGGCATTATAACACCATGATTTTTGGCACCCATATTAATTTGGCATCTTTTGAATGTTTTCGATGCATTTTCATAAATATAATCTCCTGCTTAATTACCTCCAACAAATGAAATTGCCTTAATGTCTGGATGGGCACAAATATGCTTAGTTGTCTCAAATCCTCCTTAAACTACATTCACAACACCTTTAGGTACTCCTGATTTTTCAAGTAAATCAACAAGAAGGTGGATAGCTCCAGGTACTCTTTCACTTGGTTTAAGAATATAGGTATTTCCTGTAACTAATGCAATTGGGAACATCCACAATGGAATCATGGCTGGAAAGTTAAATGGGCATATTCCAGCACAGACTCCGAGGGGCACTCTGTAACTATAAATATCAACCCCTCTAGCTACATTTTCTGTAGTCTCTCCTTACATGACACTTGTAATGCCACAAGCTTGCTCAACAACTTCTAGTCCTCTGATGACATCTCCCTTAGCATCAGCTAGAGTCTTGCCATGTTCTTCAGTTATGACAGCAGCAATCTTATCAACATTTTCTCTAATCCTAGCTTAGAATTCGAACATATATCTAAATATTGTGTTAAGAAAAACCTTTATCTGGTGGGAAGGGGGACCTCGGACCAAGTGTTGAATGCTGTTTTAGCCACTTATACTGCTTAGTTGAATTCTTCCTAAGTTGTCTATGGGGTAATTCCTACAACCTATTATATTAGATAAAGGATAATACTTCATCTGTAAGGGGAGATTTTCTGTGTAAGGCCACACCTCCTTAACTCTGAACCCATTAACCATTGATATAGTTGGGAGATACTTTAGAGAAATGGTATCTAACTTGATTGAATGATTTGTTCAATGACGCTATTATCATAATTAAATTTATCAAAATAATACTCAATCAATAATAATCTCATCGCTATCATCTAAGTCGATGCTAACTATTGGCTTTGCAGGTAGATTGATTTTTACAGGTAGCTATTCTTATTAGATTACTTTTCTCTAATTTTATATGAGAGGTTCTGGGAATTTTAGCTTAATATCATTCTTCTTAGTATTATGAAATTGTATTTCCTTTAAATCAGGATTATTCAATAACCACAATACCATGAGTAACTTATCATCAACATCTTTAACCAACACTCTGTTATCAATTTACTGTTCAAATAAAGCAGAAAGCGGCTTTGCGGATTATAATTAGCATTATTCTTCTTCTTCTTCATCCCATATTACTCTTGACTGAGCATACAATTGTATTCCTTCAGCCATTACGAAATCTTTGACTGCATATACTAACTATTCCAGTTTTATATCAAAATTGATCTCCAAATACACTTGTCTTTGGAAACATGAATTACAGTTTTCATTCCTTTTTTATGCAATCTAAGAGATTATTCTTTCTCTTTTACCAGTCGAGTAGTAGATAGCCCCTTTTAGATCTCTTACTGTTTTAGCAGGCTTTATCATAAAAAAGAGGAGCTTTAATATTTCAAGTGCTGCAACTATAGAATTAGTGCTTGCAATAGCATGTATAATATTTCCACTTATTGTCTTTATTCTCAAAAAATCATAGGGATCAATCTTAAAGTTAATACATCTAAGTAGAGTTGAGGAATAAATGAATAATTGATGTATTTGATCATCTTTTTCGAATACTTATAATTAGCCTTAGAGTTGACTAAATGCCCAAAACCACATCCCTTAGAGTTATTCAATAGATTTTATTTCATCGGGTTATACTTTTCTATTGATAGACATGGTATCTGAAATTTCAAGTTTATTAAGAGGTATTTCTTTATTGAAAAACCACAAGAAAACTTCTTCTGGATTAGATTTGTCCATGTTTATTTCTAAGATACCACTTTCTGAATCTTTAGTTGCTTCTGTGAATAACTATTCGAATAGGTACTTTGCCCAAATTATGCAATGCACACAAGTAGTAGGTTGAGATCTGATAGTACAAGCAGGATATTATTTCTATGCTATAGCAACAGGGTCACAATCATAACATTCAGAGTATTCAGGATAGTATGCCTTTGATTGCCCTTTAAATCCCATCGATCCTGCATCAACGAAGAATATTCCCAAAGCCTTGCACACCTTGTTAACATAAGATCTAGTTTCAACATTATCAAGTGCCATAATAACAGTATCAAATTATTGAAAGAATTTTAATCCATAACCAGGGCTGTTAATTGCTGCATGATGACTGATTATCTTAATATGAGGAGATATCTTTTTCATAGTTTATTCCGCTACTCTCGCTTTTGATTAGCCTCTATGCTCCTATCTAAATAGAAATTATCGATTTAGATTGCTAACTTCAATTGTATCCATATCAATAATGTGGAGCTCTTCAAACTACCATTTAGACACCATTTTAAGTATCTCACAACCAATCCCGCCAACGCCTACGAGAAGTACTCTTAATTTTGGGTAATTTAAATTCATAAATATAATTATTACAGAAAAAATATTATTTGAGTTGTATATGAAATTAACAAAAGACTTTTTCATGAATATCATTTAGTAAGAGAACTTATTTCTAACAGCTAAGGAATATTCGTTCAAGTAAATAGATAAATTAGTTAACATGTATTCTATGTGTGTAGAACATTATGATTAATAACAAGATCCAATCAAGTTCTATTTTTTAGATAAGATATAATAGACACTTGCTCATGATAAGATACTCCGAGAATTTGCTAAATAAAAAATAGATCTTCCGATGCCCCAGCCCTCACCTGTGAACAATACATCAACAAATAATTACTTCTCAAAAACATCTCCATCTGTAAGATCTAAACAAGCTATGCATAAAATATAAATGATTCAACAAGAACCCAAACAAAATGTCTAATTGACTCAAATGGTTGAAAAGTACTCAGATTATGCAATTAAATAAGATGAAATCATACATAATTAATTGGAAGGATAAGAAATTAAATTCACAGAAAGATTGAAAAGGCGAGCCTTGTCGAGTAATCGGACATTATCATAAGTTCCATCTGATATTAGTTTTTATTTGAATTAATGAAAGTTTGTTTTTGTATAATTTTATTATTATTTTTGTTTAATAAATCATCCTGATTTTTCAGCTCTTCTTCTCTCTACTAATCTTTCAAGTTCAGCTAAGACAACTAATTCTTATCTTCTTCCTGTTGAGGCAACATCGTATTCACTTTAGAATGTTCCGCATAAAGCTGTGGCATCATCTAATAATTTTTGGTTTCTTTATTTCTTGTTTGATGCAGCTTATGAGATGGCTGTTTATGTGGCAATAACACCGTTCAAGTCAACGATTTAGTCTTCAAGGGCAGCTTATGATTTCTCTAATCTAGCAATGTTCTTTTAGATTCTTTCCTTTTATTCGTTGTAGTATTAGATTGAAACATTGTTGTCATTAACGAATTGGTTGTATGCATCTTAAACAATTTATCTTAAGGTGTCGAGTAATTAGACTAATCTGTCGACATCGGCTTAGCTTACTTATTCAGCGAGGGAGAGTCTTGCCATTGAGGCTAAGACTGCAGCATAGTGGCCTGTCTTTCCGAGTGAAACGGCGTGTGACATCAAAGTACCTGTGTGATCAGCTAATTCGACTAATGAGGCATCTCCAACTGAGAATTTCTTTGAGGTGTATGCAGCATCATCGATTGCTTTGATGGCATCTTAGAAGTAGACAGCGAATCTGCTGAAGGTTTCTTATTCGACCTTTCTTACTTCAGCGATAATAACTAAATGTTATTAGTTCATTGTGAGTTAATCTGCTGTGATTCCGAGTTCAGCATTGGCCTTATTTCTTTATGTGGTGGCAATATTTAATTATCCGGTTGATGCTGTGAGGATTTTGGTGGCATCTTGGATTTATCCTTATCTGAAGGCAATTTCTGAATCGCATTCATTCTTTTATCTTCCATAGAGATCATCATGGGCGATTTATTCTGATGTTACTGATTATTTGAATTAAGCGAGCAAGTTATTGATTGTCTCAAATGGGGATCCACTGTTGAGTTTCTCTTCTACTTAGACCATAACTTCCATGATGTTTCTGCTTGGAATTTAGTGTTTGGCAAAAATATCACTTGTGAATGCGTTTGCGCTGATCAAAAGCACTAAGCAAATGGCTACGGATTTCATATTTAATAAATATTAATATTTATTTTTTCAAAAACGGTGTGTTATAATGTAATATTTATATAGGTTTGAGAAATAATAGGAGCTAGATCAGCAATTTGTAGAGTAATCAATCACATAGAGTTTAAAATAGTTTTATGGAAATGTTGGAATGGGAAAATACCATATTAAAGTACTTAAAATTGAAGAATATAAAGTAACTATAGATTTGGGTATTTTTTATACACTATATTCTAGATGAGGAGCTTATACATTAATTTTGGACTGCAATGATCATGACATCATAAATAGGATTGATTAAATATAGAGTGATTAAATTATGATATCATTTATTTTTAATCTCAATTTTATATGACCTGATTATATTTCACTTGTCATATGATAATACTTTTTTAATTTGTGTTTGGGAATAAATTGTGACTAATCAAATAATACGATAAATGTATAGAGTTTTCTTAAGTTTAGGATTCATTAATCCAATAATTGTATGACAATTTAAAGGGATATAGGAATATAAAAATAGATATATTTCATATTGCCTTATTGTATATATATTTATAATACAGTTATTGGTTATACCAGAAATGCACAAGTCTTCAGCATTTTATGAATTTGGAAAGTGTCATCAATTTCATATACATAAATGAAGTTTTAATACAAGGGACAAATTCAAATCCACACGATCAGAAGAGGAGAGAGGGCTGAGAGGAAAATAAAATTTCAAAGATCATTTCCATTTTGTCTGCCTTTTTTATAAATGAAATATATTTCTGTTAATTATAAAAACCCAAAAGTAATAAAATAAATTTTAATATAAATGACAATTTATAAATAAAATTTAATAATAATCTCAGCAAGTCTGTGGAAAGAAGAGTCTTCTTTTTCCTAAAATTGTTATTAGGCTGATAGTCTAACAAGATCTCAACAAACCACAAGCCTTACAATTTATTTTATTGTATATCCATATAATCTAAACTTACTTTCTGATTATATCTTTCTTCGATAGCGACCTCACTTTTTATATGCTTGTTTGACCATTCGAAATTTACTCTTAAGGTATTAATCCTAGATAATTATATTATCTCTTACTATATGGTATTCCAATAATATAAATTGAATTAATAATGAGAGAGGAATATGGCAGGGCTAGAAATTATCATACGAGACTCAAATTATTATAGATGTCTCACACTATGGACCCTCTTTCTAGTTCTTCCCAATTGAAATGAAAAACCTATAAGCAAAAAGGATTTTGGGTGAAAAAAAAATTCAAGGTCGAATAATTTATGACTCAGATTTTTAGTATGATGGATGAAAAAAGTGAGTGAAATTTAAAGACAACTCCAAGAACTTGAAGGTTTAACAATAAAATGATGGTTTATATTCATTCTTATAATGGTATCGCATTTATGGAGACAGATAAAGATAGTTTATTTAATTAATGTAGTATATATGGTCTCCTGTATTGGCTGACGTCTGGTTCCACAGTGTGATTTGTCGGTGTATAAATACTAAATCTTGATTCAAATATATTATTTACATTTTTCATAAAAATGATGAAACAGATGTTCATTGTAGGGCTTCTAGTCCTATTTGCATCCACTCAGACCACAGTTACCCCAAAGACTAATGCCTGTGCATGTTCTAACTTGTTAAGCCAAGCAGACTGCATTGCCAAGGGTGGTTGTGTATGGACGTTTGCTACTATAACAAATTCAACAACAAATACAACTACAACTTCCACAATATAAGGTATAATGTAAAATAATTTAATAAGGAACTTGTGCTAACTCAACAACCCCTGTAGCTGTCACACAGCCTCCCACCTATTGCCTTAATGTGACAAACCTAACCCTATGTGCTTAGACCATCGGATGTGCCTTCCTCAATAATACGTGCACCATATTCACTGGATGCTCCGCTTATGTCTAGACCACCAACGCAGCATGCTAGGCCATATCGGCATAATGCACAACTGATGGAACAAGATGTGTTCCTCCTGGAGCCTGTTCCACATACACAACATAGTCATTGTGTAGTGGTATTTAATTTATATTAATACTAGGAAACATTGCAACATCAGGAGCCAAAACTTGCACCTGGACAACTAATGGAGCTTAAGTCCTATGTGTTGACAAAGTATGCTCAGATGCCCCATCAACATACACAACTTAGACTTAGTGCTCTGGATGGATTGCTGGATGCTTGACAACCGGAAAAGGTTGTACGACCACATTGGGTGCTTGCAGCTCTTACACTCAAGCCAACGGATGCTCAGGGATGATTGGTTCAGATGGCCCATGCACCACAAACACAGCTGCAGGATCCACAGTATGCAGGCCCTTGGTCTGTACAGACGCAGCAACAACTTTAGCAACAAATGCAGCATGTTCTGGATTTCTTTCAGGATGCTTGTCGAATGGAAAAGGATGTGTAGGGGCATTGTCAGCATGTAGTACTTACACTTAGACTCAAGGGTGTACGGGTCTCATCGGATAGGATGGGCCCTGCACCTCAAACACAGCTGCTGGTTCAAGTGCATGCAGAGCTTTAGCATGCACTGATGCTCCAGCTAGCACAAACACTAATGCTGGATGCGCAAGCTTCTTAGCAGGTTGCGTGACAACTGGATAAGGATGCACAAATTCATTAGGAGCCTGTTCTTCTTATACAGGAACAACAACTACTTCTTACATAGGATCAGATGGAAATTGCAAAGGAACATCAGCAACTGCTGCCTCATGTTCAGCAAGAACTTGTGCGGATGCACCAACCACCTCCAATACAAATGCTGCTTGTGCTGCTTTCTAGACTGGATGCTTAACTACAGGCGCTGGCTGTACTGCAACCTTAGGATCATGCAGTTCGTATACAGGAACTAATACAACTTGCACTTAATATATCGGAAGCGATGGAAACTGCACAGCACCCTCAACGTAAACTACAGCTGGTGCTTGTGCAGCCAAGGTATGCACAGACGCACCAAACACAACCACAACAAATTCTGCATGTTAAGCATTCTCTTACCAATGTGTCACAACTGGAGCTGGATGTATTGCACCAACAACATGCGAAGCAACAACACTTGCTATCACTTGTTAGGGAACCTAAAATTGCTCTTCGAATCAGATTTGCTTGAACAGATCCCAATGCTCGAATTACTTAAATTAATCATAATGTTTATTAAATCAATAATAATACTCGTCAGGAGGAACCGTATATCTAAGAGCATGTACATGGTCATCGGGAACTTGTTCGAACTAAATCTGTACCGCACTTTCCACATCTTTTACGACAGACACCGCTTGCACAGGAGCCTCAGCTGGTTGTCTCACTAATGGAGCAGGATGCCTTGATGTTTCTGCCTAATGCACTGATTATAAGGGAACATAAACTCAATGCAATGCTTTCAAAGGACTTAATGGAACTCAATCCTGTGGGAATGCCACTGCAGCAACATCAACAACAAATTGTATAATTAAGACATGCGCGAATGCTAATACAGGAGGAACAATTAGTTCAACTGCAAATTGTACAAGCTGGCTAGCAGGCTGTAATTTTGATGGAAAGGACAACTGCACAATCGATGATTGCACAAAATATTACGGAACCTAGACCTCTTGTGGAGCTATCACAACAGCTAAATCTGGAGGAAATCCATAAACTTGTTGGAAAATCACCGATGTTAGTGTAGCTACCACAGCATGTGTACCCAAAGCTTGCTCTCATGCACCAAATACACTTAAGACTAACTCTGATTGTAATAGTTTTTTGATTGGATGTATAACGAACGGAGCTGGATGCAGTGATGCATCAGTCTCAGTCTAATGCTCTTCATAAACAGGAAGTTCATCTACATGCAATTCTTTGACATAAAGCGGGACGCCTTGCATTAAAACAGCTTTGTTTTGCAGGCCTTTGGATTGTACATAGAAAACACCACCAGCAGGTACAGCTAATAACAAACTTTGGTGTCAAGCATTCGTAGACTCAGCTGGAAATAACTGCTAATATGATTCAGGACCAAGTTGCATCGCTGCGGTGGCAGGATCATGTGCTAAATTTATACCAACATCAGGAACTACTGATGGAGATAAAGCTTTGAGCTGCTATAAATTAAATTTAGCAGGAAATCCAACTTGTGGATTCGCTTCAGGTGGATCTACTTGTGTAGCATCTGACTGTGCTTAATTTACTATTCCAAGCACCGCAACAACAGCAGATCAGAAATTAGCCTTTTGCAGTGTGCTTACAACTGATTCTACTTCCTTTTAAAAATCTTGTGGCTTGGCATCAGCAGCATCTACCGCCTGTTCAGCTAGATCCTGCACTGATTACGGAATAGTAATTTTGTCTGTAGCTGATTGTGAAAGTTATAAAATTGGATGCGCATATGCATTCGGGTTTTGTATTACACCATCTACAGATTGTACTACATATTAGATTCCAGCTGCTTTGACTTCTGATCTTTAAAAAGCAAAGTTTTGCTCGGCTGCAAAGACTTCCTCAGCATCATCAGAAACATGCTCATATGTAGCTGAAACTAATACTACAAAATGTAGTGTTCCAGCTACTAATTGTGGATTTGTCACGATAAAACCTTAGAATAATTTATCGAGCACTTATGATAAAATAGTTTTTTGTAATGCATCAAAGAAATCGAGTGGATAATTCTGTGTTTTCATAGCCACCGCCCCAAATTTTTGCTCTTAATAAGATCTTTGTTTTACTTATCCTCCTGTAGGAACCTCAGACGATGAAAAATAATTGAGTTGTTCTGCTTAATCTGATATAAATGGTGTGAAATGTACATATGAATCAAGCTAAACCTTTTGCAAAGCTGCAGACTTAACAAATTGCGGCACGATTAAACCTTTAGGAGCTACTGCTCTTCTTAAGTAGGCAGTTTGCAATACTTATTAGGCAGGATAAAAATGTGGATATGCACCTACTTCAACTGCCGACGTTTGTTCAAATGCAGCTTGTACAGATGTTCTTACTGCTACTGCCAGTTTATCATATTGCCCTACTTATCTATCAACTTGTGTTTATGATGGTACAAATTGCGTTGCTAAGGCTGCTTGCACAGAATATATTGCTCAAAACACAGGGGACGGTTAATTAGCAAATTGCTCAAATATGACTGATACATCTAATATTAAATGCAAATATACAACTGGGGATGCAAATTGTGGCTCCAGGGCTTGTACAGATACAATTACAAATCCAAGTGCTGCAAGTTGCTCAGTTTATTTGAGTTCTTGTATTTATGATGGATCCGGTTGCGCTAGGAAATCCAACAATTGTGAGGATTATACACCTCGGTGGGGAAATAATGCAGCTAATGCTGAATTTTGCAATTCTTTCGCAAATACCTCAGGAGTAAAATGCACCTTCTTAGGGATAGATAACTATTGTTATACTAGAGCTGCTTGTAACTCTTATACCCTTAAAAGTGATTAATAAAATGCTACAAAAGGACCTATAACTTGTGCTTTAGGATTCGATAATAATAATGTAAATTGTACCTGGGATCCTGCAACACCAACTACATGCTCAGCAAAAACCTGTGCTTAAGCAACTACAGATACTGATTGCAATTCTTGGCTTTCGGGCTGTGATTAAAATACAGCTTCTGCCTGTACTATTTCTCCTTGCTCCAATGCTCCAATTACTGCAACAACTAATGCCACATGCGATATTTTTAGAAAGGGATGCTTAACCAATGGAGCTGGTTGCGTTGAACCCACAGTTGCTTGCTCAGGTTATAAAGGAACATAAACCTCATGTAACGCATTTGTAGGAAACAATATACCTTGCACTAACACTACATCAGCTGCTGCTACCGATGCTTGCATTAATAGAACATGTCCGTTGATTACTACAGCAAAAAAAGATGCAGATTGCAAAACATGGCTATCAACGTGCGTTTGGGGAGGAACTTCGGGTTGTGTTGATCCACAACCTTGTGCATCGTTTACAGGAACAGGAGATTCATGTCCCACTTTCACAGCAAATGATGGACCTTGCTACGGGACTGGAACGCCAGCTGCTCCAGCTGCTTGTGCATCAACAAATTCGTTTTGTACAGGTGCTCCTTCAACATACAATACAGATGCTTAATGCAAATCTTGGGGATCAGCCTGTATGACAAATGGATTCGGATGTATTTTAGCCTCAACTGCTACATGTTCTAGTATACTATCAACTCTTGTTTGTCCACTTTATAAGTCAACTGCTGGATTTTTCTGTGACTTGGCAAATCAGTGCAAGACTAAACCATCAATATGTGGAGGCTTTACAACGGCATCAGATTGCAATAACACACCTTTGACTGGATCAACAGCATTAAATTGTGCATGGAATGCTTCTACAACAACTTGTGTTCCTTTAACTTGTGCATTGCTACCTGTCACTTTAACTTCAGATAATGCTTGCAGTGCAATCATTTCAACATGCACAAGTAATGGATCAGGATGCGTCACTAAAGGAGCATGCTCTACATATTCTAAATCCGCATGCGGCCCAGCTGCAACAACTGATACCCAAAAGGTTTGCATTTGGTCAAATTCAGTCTGCAGACCTATCTAGTGCACTGACAATACAACTGCTACATCAGATTCTGCTTGTAACACCTATTTAGCAGGCTGCAGAACGACTGGAACTGGATGCGCATCTACTTTAACTTGTTCAGTATTCACAAGTGCAGCATTTTGCTTATTTGATAGCACAAATTCTCCTTGTTTATGGTATAAATCATCATCAACTGCTGCTGGAATTTGCATAAACTATAAATAATGCACAGATATCACCTCATCATCTCATGCTGCATGTTAAGCTGCTTCACCTCTTTGCACTACTAATGGAACAACTTGTATCGCAATAACTGGATGTTCTAAGACTGTCCTACAAGCAAGTTGCATTATAGGTACTGATGGAAATTGTGGATGGCTACCAGCTGCTGGAGCTACTGCTGCCTCTTGTTCTTTATTCTCTAATTGTTCAGCAGCCACAGGAACAACGACAGCTCAATGCTAAGCTTGGGGATCTACTTGCATATCTAACGGCACAGCTTGCATCTCTAAATCCACCTGCTCATCATATTCAACATAAATTGCATGCGGTAATGCTGGAACTGACGGTACTTGCTTCTGGGTGGCACCTACTGGAACATCAACAACAGGAACCTGCAGACGACAATTATGCTCTGATGCGACTACGAACATGAGTTCTCATACAGGATGTGTTGCATTCTCAGCTTCAACTGCCTGCACAACTTCTGGAACTGCTTGCATTTCATAAGCAACATGTTCCACTTACACAGTCTAAGCAGGGTGTGTTTAGGGCACAGACGGACAATGCTTCTGGGCTACAACCACTACAGCTGCTACAAATACAACTGCTGCTTCAACAACATCAGTCTGCAGACTTAAATAGTGCTCTGATTCCATTTTGACTTCAAGTGCATCTTGCGCTACCTCTATTACAGGAGTCAAATGTGTTTCGAATGGAGTTAATTGCATTCCCCAGTCAACCTGCTCTTCCTACACAGCAAGAGAAGCTTGTTAAGGAGGTGGTTCTGATGGAGCTTGCGCATTTACACCAGGAACTAATACAACAACTCCAAATGTTGGAACATGCGCATAATTTACATAATGTTCAAATGCTAATTCAGACTAGACAGCATGCAATAGTAGGTCAGATGCTTGTTACTTTAATTCAACTACATTGAATGGAACTACGACATCGTCATGCTCATCACACACTTGTGCTACAAAAGCCCTTGGATCATCTTGCCAACCTGTGCCATCTTGGGATTTATCCACTTACCATATTTGTGTTTTGACTGGTTCAACATGTGCTGCTGGAATTCCAACTTCCTTCACAGCATCAACATGTTATTCCAACTCAGTCGGAACCTATTCATGGAGTGTGAATTCCTCATCTTGTATGGCATGTGTCTCAGGATCAACATCCAATAACACCAACAATACAGTCAACAACACAAACAACACCTATGGGTGCTTGATCAGTCTAATATTATCAATAGCCTTATTGATATGAGAAATGATTGATTAATATATATTATCGGGAACATTTATATAAACATACATTAATTTTTTTTCTTTCTACTAATGCGGGTCAATAATTATATTAATCAAGAAAACTTAAAATAATTATAATTTTTATGCTTGAATAATATCAAATATGATTCGGTAAGAATGGACACCTATCTATCTGACTTCGTTTTAATCCACAGGTCTAATCGTCATTATGATTATAAGTTTTAGATCTAAGATTAGTTATCTTTTATCATTCATACAATCATATCTGCATTCTAATAATTATTGAGTGCATAGCAATTCATCTCAACATAATCGGGACTACAATAAATGACACTCCTAGCATTTAATGACCTTCTAACATTTATTATCTTAAAGCATTCTAATTTAATGAAAGCCAGATCAGACTATTTTTATCCTTACTGCCAAGTTAGGAGTATGAAGGTTTCTTAATCGACCTTTCTTACTTCAGCGATAATAACTAAATGTAATTAATTCATAGTGAGTTTATCTGCTGTGATTCCGAATTCAGCAATAGCCTTATTTCTTTATGAGGTGGCAATTTATAATTCTCCAGTTGATGCTGTGAGGATTTTGGTGGCATCATTGGATTTATCATTATCTGAATAAATATCATTTATTCCCCTATCTTCCATAGAGATCATCATGAGCGATCCATTCTGATGTTCTGATTATTTGAATATTACAGCAAGTTATTGATTGTCCAATAGTGATAAACAGCTGAGTTTTAGAATCCTCATATTTTTTATTATATATATTTTCATAATATTTTGTTCTAGTGAAACATTTGGATATAAGCTCTAACAGAATTAGAGCAAGACTTGCAATCTACTATTGATAGCATAGAATATAAGATGGTTTTATGGAAATATCTGAACAATTTATAATATTTAAATCAAAGAAATAGTAAGTATAGATCTAGATAAACAATATATATAAGATGATGAGCTTATACAATAAGACATCACAAATAGGATAAATTAGTTATAGGAAGGTTAAAAATGATATTTATATATTGATAATCTAAAAAAAATATTTGCTCTTTGCCACTAATTTAAAAGACCTCTTTATTTTTTTGATATCAATTACTAAGAGGATAGACTTATAAGTAAAGAATATTGACAAAAATTTCATTTAATAATGTCAATGAAATATGAAGTTTTGCTAATAAATCTAATGATGACGTAGAGTACATTAAACCTATTCAGAAGAACTAAGTGATTCAATTCATATCTCTTAGTGAGGCTCCATAAGGAAATAGCCTGTGAAATAATAAATTCCCCTTAATTATTATTGTTATTATAATAATAATATAAATAAAATTAATTATAATAAATAAAAAATAAAAGCAAAATAAATCAAAATAAATAAGGGCGAATAAACTAATAAAAAATTTAGAAACTCTTTCTATAAAACTGTAGGCTCTTATTAGTAATATAATTAATGTATCACTTTTATAAATTGGTATTTGTATTTATTCTTTGCTCTTCGCGCTTTGCTCTCTGATTCTGATTTTTTGAATTACTATGGTTTACCCTCTTCTGTTTAATTATTTTTGCTATGTTTGGGTAATTTTTATTTACTCCTGATAGGATTAGTGAAAAATCCTAATGTGATAATTTATATTGATTTAAATTGGGATATAAAAGACATGATTAATCAACCAGGTAGGGCTAGAAATGCTTATATCGAGCTTTGCAACATATAATCAGCACTGGTTTTGGACCCTCTTCTCAGTTCTTGATAAAAAAAAGAAAAAAACGAAATATTTGATGAGGTTTAAAATAAATTTTCAATAATTTTTAAGTAAGAAAAATGACACATAAAGGGAAAAAATTCGAGTTTAAATAAGTTTTTAAAGAAGTTAAATTGTTAATTATCAGAGTTCATTTGTTTTGGACATTCTCAGAGGCAGATAATACAAATGCTGAGAGTATTTTAATTTAATTAATGTAGTATATATGGTCTCCTGTATTGGCTGACGTCTGGTTCCACAGTGTGATTTGTCGGTGTATAAATACTAAATCTTGATTCAAATATATTATTTACATTTTTCATAAAAATGATGAAACAGATGTTCATAGTAGGGGTTCTAGTCCTATTTGCATCCACTCAGACCACAGTTACCCCAAAGACTAATGCCTGTGCATGTTCTAACTTGTTAAGTCAAGCAGACTGCATAGCCAAGGGTGGTTGTGTATGGACGTTTGCTAACTCAACTAATTCAACAACAAATACAACTACAACTTCCACAATATAAGGTATAATGTAAAATAATTTAATAAGGAACTTGTGCTAACTCAACAACCGCTGTAGCTGTGACACAGCCCCCCACCTATTGTCTTAATGTGACTAACCTAACCCTGTGTGCTTAGACAATCGGATGTGCCTTCCTCAATAACACGTGCACCATATTCACTGGATGCTCCGCTTACGTCTAAACCACCAACGCAGCATGCCAGGCCATATCGACATAATGCACGACAGATGGAACAAGATGTGTTCCTCCATAAGCTTGTTCGACATACACAACATAGTCATTGTGTAGTGGTATTTAATTTATATTAATACTAGGAAACATTGCAACATCAGGAGCCAAATCATGTAATTGGACAACTAATGGAGCATCAGGAACTTGCGTTGACAAAGTATGCTCAGATGCCCCATCAACATACACAACATAGGCCTAGTGCTCTGGATGGATTGCTGGATGCTTGACAACCGGAAAAGGTTGTGCGACAACATTGGGTGCTTGCAGCTCTTACACTCAAGCCAACGGATGCTCAGGGATGATTGGTTCAGATGGTCCATGCACCACTAACACAGCTGCAAGTTCCACAGTATGCAGGCCCTTGGTCTGCACAGACGCAGCAACAACTTTAGCAACAAATGCAGCATGTTCTGGATTTCTTTCAGGGTGCGTGACTAATGGAAAAGGATGTGTTGGCGCCTTGTCAGCATGCAGTACTTACACTTAGACTCAAGGATGCACGGGTCTCATCGGATCAGATGGGCCCTGCACTTCTAACACAGCGGCTGGTTCAAGCGCATGCAGAGCTTTAGCATGCACTGATGCTCCTGCTAGCACAAACACTAATGCTGGATGCGCAAGTTTCTTAGTAGGTTGTGTGACAACTGGATAAGGGTGCACAAATTCATTGGGAGCATGCTCTTCTTATACAGGAACAACAACTACTTGCTCTTCTTACATCGGTTCAGATGGAAATTGCAAAGGAACATCAGCAACTACTGCTGCATGCTAAGCTAGAACTTGTGCAGATGCACCAACCACCACCAATACAAATGCTGCTTGTGCTGCTTTCTAAACTGGATGCTTAACTACAGGCGCTGGCTGTACTGCAACATTAGGATCGTGCAGTTCGTATACAGGAACTAATACAACTTGCACTCAATACATTGGAAGCGATGGAAACTGCACAGCACCCTCAACGCAAACGACAGCTGGTGCTTGTGCAGCCAAGGTATGCACAGACGCACCAAACACAACCACAACAAATTCTGCATGTTAAGCATTCTCTTACCAATGTGTCACAAACGGAGCTGGATGTATTGCACCAACAACATGCGAAGCAACACCACTTGCTATCACTTGTTAGGGAACCTAAAATTGCTCATAGAATCAGATTTGCTTGAACAGATCTCAATGCGCGAATTACTTAAATTAATCATAATGTTTATTAAATCAATAATAATACTCGTCAGGAGGAACCGTATATCTAAGAGCATGTACATGGTCATCAGGAGCTTGTTCGAACTAAATCTGTACCGCACTTTCCACATCTTTAACGACTGACACCGCTTGCACAGGAGCCTTAGCTGGATGTCTCACAAATGGAGCAGGATGCCTTGATGTTTCTGCCTAATGCACTGATTATAAGGGAACACAATCACAATGTAATGCTTTCAAAGGACTTAATGGAACTCAATCATGTGGGAATGCCACTGCAGCAACATCAACAACCAATTGTATAATTAAGACATGCTCGAATGCAAATACAGGAGGAACAATTAGTTCGACTGCAAACTGTACAAGCTGGCTAGCAGGCTGTAATTTTGATGGAAAGGACAACTGCACAATCGATGATTGCACAAAATATTATGGAACATAAACTTCTTGTGGAGCCATCACAACAGCTAAATCTGGAGGAAATCCATAAACTTGTTGGAAAATTGCCGATGTTAGTGTAGCTACTACAGCATGTGTAGCCAAATCATGTGATTAAGCGACAGGAACCTCATTCATCACCAATACTTAGTGCAATAGCTTTCTCAGCGGATGCCTTTGGAATGGAAATTTGGCAGGGGGATGTGTGGCACCGACAGCTGGATGTTCGACATATTCTGGAACTCTTTCAATTTGTACTTAATTCTCAGAATAAAAGAAAGTTTGTACTAAGGCAACAGGATTTTGTAGATAGTTAGTTTGCACAAATAAAATACCCCCTACATCTGCTACAACACCTGCACTTAAAGGAGCTTATTGTTAAGATTTTATTGATTCCAATGGAAATAATTGTCAGATGGGCAGTGGATCAACTTGTGTTATTCCAGGCTCTACTTCATGCACATCTTTTGTAGCAGTGGGAGCAGATCAGGCAGCTAAAGCAAATTATTGTTAGAAATTAGGATATCCTGGTACTGATGCATGTGGTTATTCTTCAGGAGATTAGTGCATTGCAGCGGACTGTGCATAATTTACAGCTAGCGGTGCTACTGCAGACATAAAAGCAACCTTCTGCTAAGGAATAATAACAAATGGTACGATTAAATGCGGTTTAGCCACTACCTTGGCTACATAATGCTCTGTTAGGGCATGTACTGATTATGTAACAACTTGGGCATTATGTGAATCACCATACACAGCTGGTTGTAGATGGAATAATATGCTTCACTCCTGCATCATGTAATACTTTTACGATACCAACAGGTTTCACATCAACAGATATCTTAAAAGCCACTTATTGCTTTGGAATGTTAAATTCATCTAGTTAAAAATGTGTTTTTATTAGTTCTTCCTCAACTACTTAATGTTCTGAACCTCCAACAGATTGTACTGGAATTGGGTTTTCTACATCAATAACCTCGCTACTGGATAGGGCACTTTTTTGCGTAAATAGTAAAAGTGTAAATTCTAAATGTGCTTATTCAACTGACGTACCTACCACTTGCACAAGTGCTAATGATTGTGATAAATACATACCATATTAAGGAGCTCCTATTTTAAGTAACGAAAGTTATCAAGCATATTGCTAAGCCCTTGCTGAGCCAACATATGCCAGAACTTGTGCTTTCACTTCTGGTACAGCTAAATGTGTACAAGCGTAGGCAACTTGTGCAGCTTACGATACTTATGGAACAACTGTTTCTGCAAACTCAGCCTTTTGCGCTTAATTAATGGAAACAACTAACTAAAATAAATGCTCATCAAACACTGCTGGGACTTCGAAATGTAAAGATCCAGTCTGTAGCGATGTTACAACAGGATAGAGTGTTGAAACATGCAGTGCATATAATCCTTTATGTAGCTTTGACGGATAGGCTTGCCTCAATATGCTTACTTCATGCGCATCATACACTGCGTTGGCTGTTGGGTAAGGATAGCAAGCCAACTGCTCAAGACTCGGTTAGTCTAAATTTATTAGATGTGGTTGGACTAGTGGTGATAATTGTACCACAAGAAGTTGCGAATAATTATTTGGCACTGGGGCTAATATCACAACATGTGATAGTTATTCAACAGCTTGTTAATATAATGGGTATACTTGTGTATCGATGAAGGCCACTTGTAGTTTATACACCCCATATGGAACTACTGATGAAATTAGGGCTGCAAATTGTCGTTCCATGAAGAAAAGTGGATCTGTTTATTGTTAGTATTTAGGTGGGGCTGCAACATGTGTAGATCCAATTGCAGCGTGTGCGTATGATAAGCCAGCTTCGGCTACTACAGATGCCCTATCCTAAGCTTCATGCTCATTTGCTTATGATACTGCTGGTAAACAATGTGGTTATACATCCGGGGATTCAAAATGTTCTCCAAGAACTTGTTTATAAGTTTTATCTGCTCTAACTGATGCAAACTGTAATTCTTACTTTTAGGGATGTGACCAAGATCCTGGATAGTAATGTGCTTCAACAGACTGTTCAAAAGCTCCTATAACTAATACTACAAATACTGCTTGTTAAACATATAGAACAGGTTGCTTAACAAATGGAGCTGGTTGCGTTGAACCCACAGTTGCTTGCTCAGGTTATAAAGGAACATAAACCACATGTAACGCATTCGTAGGGAATAGTATACCATGCACAAACACTTCATCCGCTGCTGCTACTGATGCTTGCATAAATAGAACATGTCCGTTGAATACAACAGCAAAAAAAGATGCAGATTGCAAAACATGGCTATCAACTTGCGTTTGGGGAGGAAGTTCTGGGTGTGTTGATCCACAACCTTGCTCATCATTTACTGGAACAGGAGATTCATGTCCCACTTTCACAGCAAATGATGGACCTTGCTACGGGACTGGAACGCCAGCTGCTTCAGCTGCTTGTGCATCCACAAATTCGTTTTGCACAGGTGCTCCTTCAACATACAATACAGATGCTTAATGCAAATCTTGGGGATCAGCGTGTATGACAAACGGATTCGGATGTATTTTAGCCTCAACTGCTACATGTTCAAGTATACTATCACCTCTTGTTTGTCCACTTTATAAGTCAACTACTGGATTATTCTGTGACTTGGCAAATCAGTGCAAGACTAAACCATCAACATGTGGAGGCTTTACAACAGCATCAGATTGCAATAACACACCTTTGACTGGATCAACAGCATTAAATTGTGCTTGGAATGCTTCTACAACAACTTGTGTTCCTCTAACTTGTGCATTGCTACCTGTCACTTTAACTTCTGATAGTGCTTGCAGTGCAGTTATTTCAACATGCACAACTAATGGAGCAGGATGCGTCACTAAAGGAGCATGCTCTACATATTCTAAATCCGCATGCGGCCCAGCTGCAACAACTGATACCCAAAAGGTTTGCATTTGGTCTAATTCAGTCTGCAGACCTATCTAGTGCACTGACAATACAACTGCTAATTCAGACTCTGTTTGTAACACTTATTTGGCTGGTTGCAGAACGACTGGAACTGGATGTGCATCTACTTTAACTTGTTCAGTATTCACAAGTGCAGCATTTTGCTTATTTGATAGCACAAATTCTCCTTGTTTATGGTATAAGTCATCGTCAACTGCTGCTGGAATTTGCATAAACTATAAATAATGCACAGATATCACCTCATCATCTCATGCTGCATGTTAAGCTGCTTCACCTCTTTGCACTACTAATGGAACAACTTGTATCGCAATAACTGGATGTTCTAAGACTGTCCTACAAGCAAGTTGCATTATAGGTACTGATGGAAATTGTGGATGGCTACCAGCTGCTGGAGCTACTGCTGCCTCTTGTTCTTTATTCTCTAATTGTTCAGCAGCCACAGGAACAACGACAGCTCAATGCTAAGCCTGGGGATCTACTTGCATATCTAACGGCACAGCTTGCATCTCTAAATCCACCTGCTCTTCATATTCAACATAGATTGCTTGCGGTAATGCTGGAACTGACGGTACTTGCTTCTGGGTGGCACCTACTGGAACATCAACAACAGGAACCTGCAGACTACAATTATGCTCTGATGCGACTACGAACATGAGTTCACATACAGGATGTGTTGCATTCTCAGCTTCAACTGCCTGCACAACTTCTGGAACTGCTTGCATTCCCTAAGCAACATGTTCCACTTACACAGTCTAAGCAGGGTGTGTTTAAGGAACAGACGGATAATGCTTTTGGGCTACAACTACAACAGCCGCTACAAATACAACTGCTGCATCAACAACATCGGTATGCAGACTTAAATAGTGCTCTGATTCCATTTTGACTTCAAGTGCATTTTGCGCTACCTCTATTACAGGAGTCAAATGTGTTTCAAATGGAGTTAATTGCATTCCACAGTCAACCTGCTCTTCCTATACAGCAAGAGAAGCTTGTTTAGGAGGTGGTTCTGATGGAGCTTGCGCGTTTACACCAGGAACTAATACAACAACTCCAAATGTAGGAACATGCGCATAATTTACATAATGTTCAAATGCTAATTCAGACTAGACAGCATGCAATAGTAGGTCAGATGCTTGTTACTTTAATTCAACTACATTGAATGGAACTACGACATCGTCATGCTCATCACACACTTGTGCCACAAAAGCACTCGGATCATCTTGCCAACCTGTGCCATCTTGGGATTTAGCCACTTACCAGATTTGTGTTTTGACTGGTTCAACATGTGCTGCTGGAATTCCAACTTCCTTCACAGCATCAACATGTTATTCCAACTCAGTCGGAACCTATTCATGGAGTGTCAATTCCTCATCTTGCATGGCATGTGTCTCAGGATCAACATCCAATAACACCAACAACACAGTCAACAACACAAACAACACCTATGGGTGCTTGATCAGTCTAATATTATCAATAGCCTTATTGATATGAGAAATGATTGATTAATATATATTATCGGGAACATTTATATAAACATACATTATTTTTTTTTCTACTAATGCTGCTCAATAATTATATTAATCAAGAAAACTTAAAATAATAATAATTTTTATGCTTGAATAATATCAAATATAATTCGGTAAGAATGGACACCTATCTCTCTGACTTCGTTTTAATCCACAGGTCTAATCGTCATTATGATTATAAGTTTTAGATCTAAGATTAGTTATCTTTTATCAGTCATACAATCATATCTGCTTTCGAATAATTATTGAGTGCATAGCAATTCATCTCAACATAATCGAGACGAAAATAAATAACACTCCCAGGAAAGCCAGATCAGACTATTTGAAGAAAATAAATTGACTATAGAATTGGGTATTGAATATAAAAAATATTAGATGGGGAACTTATACATTAATTTTGGACTGCTATGATCATGACATTATAAATAGGATTGATTAAATATAGAGTGATTAAATTATGATCTCTAGTATTTTTAATGTAATTTGAATGTTTCATTCATCCTTCTCCAACGATGAATCATCTTAAATTTCTGTAGTTATTAAAGAATCAAGCAAAACAAGCCTACCCATGATACACGATAATGGAAAGAGCCAAAAAACTATAAAGTATCATCGCTCAAAAACTCTTGTTTTCATTTTTTATTTTAATTTTAAATTACTCAATTATTACTGGATGAACTTTATTAAGGGAATGGATTCATTTGGAGTTTTCCTTAATTTGAATATTAGTAAAAATGATAAACAATACAAAAGTGTATTAGGAGGCATAAGTACAATAATGGTCTATGTTACTACACTAATTTACTTTATTTACAAAATTACTTTATGGTAGCAAGGCTAACTTTTGCCTAAAATTACATCTTAGTAATCTCTCATTGATTATTATGAAGCAGAATTCAAGAATGATTTTCCTATAGCTCTATCTGCAATCTCCCCTACATTTAATGCCTTTGATCCTCAGAATGCTATACTAATTTGTCAGCTTGGATATTACTCATCCTTTGACTACTAGAATGTCGGACTTGTCATTCCATCCCCAAATATGTCAGATCATGAGTCGAGCGCCATTAAACCATCTTAGTTAAAGATAGTATTGAATTTAAAAAATGTTACTGTAGAAAGACCTGAAGAAAATTATCAACCTGTATTGACTTTGCAATTATGCGACAATGATACAGCAAACTAATACAATATAACTTGTGCCAGTGAAGAGCAACTTGCGGAAAGTTCTGCAAAATTAAGAATATTTTTATTTAGAATGAAAACATATTAATTCGATACTTAAACATAAACACTTTAACCTGTATCGAAAGAAATCTATCTTAATTTTGACTATTATGCACCTGGCTTTTATCAGTTGATTTACAAAACTACTAAATAGAATGTAGATAGCAATTTATTCTTCTAAAACTTTGAAACAAATACTTATTTGAGTGAAGTGTCATTAATAACTCAACCTATATCTTAAGCACTGATGTATGCTTAATATAAAATACCATTTGGGTTAGGATTGGGAGTATTTCAATTAAGGATTGATTCAAATTCTATCAATCAAAATATAATTTATCCTAAATTAGGAGAGATGCTGGCTGATATTGGTTCCATCATGACCACGCTATTATCTGTCGGAATAATAGTCTGCACGGTCAATAATTATCTACTTGAAGATGAGCTTTTTTATAATATCATCAGCTATCACTTTCCTGAATATAAATAATATGAGATTACAAGAAACATTTTCGGAAACATCAAAAAAGTTATGATATAAGAGAAAATATAGAATCTTTAATAATTTAAGATATAATATGAAGAACTAAAGTAAATAGCCAGGGAGAAATTTACAATTAGTAATCAAATGTATGAGTTCTCAAGAGTCTAATTCATATTAATGTCAATTGCAAATAGATAAACATTAATTAATTCTCATCAAATGGGAATTAGATTGAAAGAGGATGAACAATCTTCATATTATATGGTTCAGCCGAGGGAATAGCTCCTAATTTCAGATTTCAATATTTTATCTGAAGACAAGTTTATGTTGAACCACCTAAATGAGAATAATCATATTGCTTAAGATCATAGAGAATCAAAGATAAGTCCTATTTGAATAATATAAATCAGGTAAAAAATTTAAGTCTATCCCTTTCTTCCTCGTTTATTTCTGGTTCTTTTACTTCTACTCTTTTCTATGGTGGCCATGATCTAACCATAATTGGTCTACCCAATCTCACTTAGACTGTCATCTCTTTCTATTGTTCTTCCTATTTTCTTTTTTGTTCTTCTTAATCCAATTATTATTTCACTAATTTCTATTAATCCTTCTTTTTCTTAATTTACTCTTTTTCCTTATCCAAAACCAACTCAGAATTAAATTATCTAAATGTCTTTATCTATTTTATGCTTATCTCCAAAACTCTTTCCATCTCCTTCAACATTTCTACACCAGTTATATCTTTCCTTGTTTCTTGAGCTGATTCCTCTTTCTATTACTTATAAATCATAGTAATTTAATTTTCTAAACTTTTTAATTAATCCTATGTTTCAGATTATGAGTTAATTGATTTCAAATTATTAATTTGAGTGTTCACTTACTCTATTTGTCTTAATAGATCTGCCTTTTATTGTGATGCTATTTAATATTTATCTCCCAATTATTGCTTCTTCTGTTCATACCTTTGTTTTAGTTCGTCAACAGTTTGCTCTATTTCTTTAGTATTAGCTATCAAAAACAAATTTCTCTCTTCCAACCCTTGGAATATTTCTTCTAATTAATAAGGATGCTTAAAATATGTTTCAAAATCTTCATCACTCTCCTCTATTAAACCTATAATATCAGGATTAATATTATAATTTGGATATAATTTGGCATATTTTTCAGTATCAGCCTATTTTTTTACTTTATTCTTTTATTTCTTTTCATCAAAAAAGTCCTTGGGAGTAATTTTGTCCAAAAACTTCTTATATTTCCAATAATCCTCAAGAATGTCTATCTTCTAAATATTCTTAGTTATTTAATCGGTTTTCTTTTCAGCTAATTATTTGATTTCATTTAATTTAAGTTATTTTTCTTTAGTTTCCAATTCAGCCTCCTTGATTGCTTTTCTGCTATTATCCTTATTTTCTTCGAGAAATCTATTAAAAAGTTCCAAATCCTCCTCAAGTAGTTATTCAGATTTCTATAAACCCTGTTTGTGCAAGGCTGTCAACTGTTCAAATTCGTCAATCATCCCTCTTTTGTGATCAATTAACATTTAGAATAGGAGCATTTCTCTCTTCTTGTCAATGAATTGATACATAGGCTCCTTTTGCCTGACTCTATTTTTAACTGCTGAATCGGCTGCATCAACTATATTTCTAAATAATATAAAAATAATCAGTTACAATTTTGCTTGAGTATCTTTATCTTAGAAGTCATCATCTTCCCCAATTTGGTTGATTTTTCTTATAGTAAATTAACCCTTCTGCTTTGTGCCCTTCTCATGAACCTTAAGTGATTAAATCTTTTCCCTTTCCTCCTTCTTTATGAACTTCTCCTTCTCTTTCATCTTAAAGATCTCCTATTCATCTGGAACATAGAACGGATTCTCTGTCAACTAAGATTATTTGTATACGATTTTAGGTAATTACATTAAATAATTATCATTTTCTTGAATTTTATTTCATTTCCCATTACTCCCTTGCTTTCATATAATTATCTTAACCCTATTTGATTTTCTCCTTGAGCTCCGCAATATCTGTATTCAATTAGGCAAACCTTTCCTTCCTCTCTTTCAACTTATTCATCATTCCTGCCCTCTTCATATTATAGGGTTTAGCATATTCTTCAAGTTACTTCTTTCTATCTTCATCGTCTTCCTAATCTGTTTATGCTTTATAGCTTTGAACTAATGCATCAAACCTATCACACCATCCTTCTAAAGTACCACCGATTTCGTTGTTCACAAATTGTCGTTGATTGTCGAAACTGAAATTATAAAATAAATATTTACAATTCTCCCATCTGTCGAGCTGAAAACAATGGATATAATATTGGTTAATCTAAACCACTTTTCACAGCTTCTTATAGTCGTGCTTCTTCTTCTTTTGTGGCCTCAAAATCCATTTTAATATAAGATGGTTTCTTCTCTACAGGCAGCTTTTGAACATCAATTCCCTTTGTGTTGTCAGGCTAAGCAGCAGTGAATCCTGATAGCCAAATCAATATTAATTCATTTAAAACAGACGCTAGAGTTTTAATATTTCTAGATTAATTTATATTAATCTTACATCTTAGTTTGTTCTGTGAATAAATTTGCAGGAAATTAACTAGGCAGCTTTCCTAATACCATCAAAATAACAATTTTATTAAGAATGTTAATGCAATACATCATATATCTTTTAGGTTTACTATCTTAAACATATCTGCCTATCCTATTGAAATTAAATCTATTGAATTCATATTTTAACAAGACATTATTCGGTAGTGGTTTATAATCAGAGAATAGTGTGAAAAAATATTTCATGCTTTCTGTAATTTAATCTTCAGTCGTATTATCATCAATTTGCTTTAATATCATTTTAATGTAATCCTTGATTTATTATGAATTTAATCCTATTTATTTTGGACCTATTTTCTTATCAGCTATTGGCACAATTTAAAAATTTAATTTAGGTGTTTTCATTAATGCCTCTATAGTTGTTTTAAGTATCTTTTATGCCCATGTATAGACATCATTAACAAATTGCTGATAAATGGGCAAAAACTACTTATTTAACTAATCTGTTTTTGTTTGTATCAATTCTTTATAGTATTCCAGTATGTACTTGTTACCTAAAACTACTTTTGAAAACTTGAGCCAATTTTTCAATCTTCTCTTTTAGAAATAAGTTTTAAAAATACCTAATTTATAAGTTTCTCAAGTTTCTCTGAATCCACTAAAGGATCATATGGAGTTGGAGGTGGAATAGGCCTTGGACGCATTATTCGAGGTTTCTGTCTCACTTCTGTGCTTGACTCGCTGTCTTCTGAGAATGAAATAATTTCAGATGAATCATTGATGATTTCAGTTTCTCTTCTTTTAGGTTTATGTTTTCTGTTTTTGCGTTCGTTCTATATAATGTCAAATAGTATACAAGAGCTTTCATCATTTAGAGCATTTTTAATTTGTCATACTTTGAATTCTGAGGCTGTTAATGTTAATTATATCAATAATAAGGTATATTTTACTGTGGTTGGTAGTAATTTGGTGGTGGGAGAGGATATGGATATTAGGGCTAATATGGGAGGTATGGAGCGATTGGCCTCATATGCTGTATTGGTCGACGATATTGTGGCATATCATCATACATATCATTAATTTCAGCATCCTTAGAATTCAATTACTCCAGTGCTTTCAATCGTTCTTGAAGTTATTTCTTCTCCTAAGCCTATTGTTCATCTTTCTTTCTTCCGATGTTTTATGTCAATTATGCCAAAATTTGGTTTTATCGTTCTACATATTCCAATAATCGATTTGATCTCTATTCAACATACGGATTCTATTATTATTAATCAACTTAGACTCCCATTTATCCATTCACTATAAGTTAACCTGTGTTTCTTATCTATTATGATGGTGGTGATGCATAATCATATGGTGACTATTATTAAGGCAATTAAAATGGTTGTCCTTGAGGTTATTAAAAATTTGCGAAATGTTACTATTGGGGATGAACTGGCATTCCAAACTAAGGAAATTGTTACTGTGGTTGGCCTTGAGGTGAAAAAAGTTAACTCATTCCCTCTAATCCACTTCTTGATTATTTTCCTTTATCCATCGATCCTATAAGCAACAAATTTAATAAATCTAGTTCTCTAGATTATGGGCGTCTATAAAATAATAATCATAATTACCTCTAAGTGGGTTACTGTTGCATGTAATTAACATCTTGTCTTAGTTATTCATAATCACCCATAAGTTGTTGAACAGGGGGTTGTTGAAAGTTTGGCATCTAGCCAGGCATCATTGGTGGTTGATATTGTTGTTGCCCAAATTGTTAAGCAAATTATTACAGGGGATCAATAAGAGGTCCTTAAAATTAATTTTATCTTGTATTCATAATAATATATCACTCGTTTAACTATCTTTGAAATGAAAGTGATTTTGTGTGATCAAAATCGAATATAGTAGATTATATAGGACTTATCCTTTAGATTTAACTTTTCTTTATTGCTGACTTTAAATCTTCAGCAACAAAACTCATATCAAGTTAGTCCTTGAGTTCCATATATTTATCAAGTTTATTTTCAGTCTATTGAATGAGTTCATCTAGCTACTGAACCTTCTTTTTCTTAAAATTGTGGTAGCTTTGTTAATTTCGACTATTAGCGAAATGTATGTAAATAGGTTCCAAAGTAAATTAGTTCTTTCTTCTTGCTAATATGGCTACTCGAAAATTCTCAGCTTCTTTCTTGGTTTCAAAATATGCATAGTTGAATTATTTACCAACATGCAATCCTAAACCTAATTTTTATAATACTTACATCGAGGATCTTCAAATATTTCTATATGGAATGATTCCCCCATATAAGGTATAACGGATGTAATTATCTTAGTATCGTAACAAATAATATTATTGACACCTAAACATAGAAAGTTATTATATGACTAGATGTTCATATTGCCTTTATAACACAATATTAATGGTGGAGGAATAATGAGATCATCTAGTATTAAAGTAAAATAATTTTATTATGCCATCCTCAAGTTCTAATATTAACGTGATAATATTTACATCAATCTGCTCATTTAATTGTTCCTTGAAATTACCATCATTAGGATTTATAAAATGATTTTTCAGCTTTAGTTCCATATCTTTACTCATTGCAAATCTGAATATCTCAGCTATGAACATCCTCTATTCTTAGTACCTTGCCTTATATACTATTGCTTTATTGTTTTTTGTAATTATGATCTCATCAAAACCGAATCCATATGTTACTTTCTTAAATATATAATATTGTTATTTACTTCTAGTTATGCAAAATGAGTACAACGTTTTTGTCTGCCATTTGATATTTCGCTATAGAAATGTTCAAGAAAATCCATCTAAATTAAATAGACCTTATCCTTTATTAAAACTTCAAATGCAACCCAAGGATATATACTTCTGTTTAGCTGTTAAGCACAGACACTTCTCAGGAATATGATGCAATAATATTATTCGACAGATTAGTGATGGATTCTATTTTTTATATATTATATCTTTGCTAAACTGAGCTCTTCACTATATTCTACCACATCATGAGAGTATTCAGAATAGTTTTTCAAGGAAAATAAATCTGATTAATATACATGTTCCTTTTCCCTTAAATGTGCCAAATGTTTATCATACCCATCATATCTACATTAGAATGACTATATTGTCTGCATTAACAATTTATCTTAATTAAATCTTAGGCTAAAATAAGCAAACACTCCTAGCATTTCATGACCCTCTAACATTTATTATTTTCCTTTTAAAAATGAAGAATTTGATTATTTTTGTTTTTTTATTATTTTATATTGAAATCAAATTTAATAGAGGCTAGCGATTAGTTATACAAACATTTTAGCATTCTATACCAATATTATGAGAGCCAGGTCACACTATACTTTTTCTCCTTAAAGTATATTTTCAACTAGTTCTTTTAGGTCGTTGTCCAATCTAAACACTACTCCATGTTAGTAGTAGCCTAAATATTGTTGGGCATAGTAGAATATGTTCATCCTGGTTTTCATATCATAAATAGGCAAGTCTCTCAGTGATAGATACCTGTCATTTAGTTTCTATGCAAGTTTTGGCATGTGGTCACTTATTTTTACCATGCAGTTTTCCATCCATCCCCAATCATCAGTACATAGTCTGAGTGTACCTTAATATTAACTATTACTCTTTTCGTTTTATGAGATATTATTTTCACAAGAAATGACGCAATAATAAACTATGGCTTGAATTACTTATTGACGTGTCCATACCAAATCAATCAATCTCCCTGGCTCGCCTTGTTAGCAAGTAAGTAGAGACTCTATATCCAATACTCCTAATCTATCAATCTAACTTAAAACGGTATAAAGTTTTTAAAATTTAGGTTTATCAAATGACGGAGTTTCAGTTTCGTTCAGAATATCGAAACCATATTTAGCTCTTTAGGCTATAAAGTGAAATGTATCATGGTTGAGATAGTTGTAAAGTGATATTTTTTTGAAACAACTTACGACTGTCTTCATGTAGTCTGCGAATACGATTTACTTTATCCAAACTAACGGAATCTTCTAATTTCCAATCCTATACATGTCACAGAGTATTTTTTGAAGTTTGGGAAACGATATCTTATTCATCATTCTCAATCCCAGTCGATGTTTATCGTACTGGTATGGGTCATAACTCTCCAATTCATCATTGGAATCAAGGTCTTCAAGGCAAACCCTCTTTACCATTTTTGTGGTTTAATTTTCATCTATCTTGGCAAGGTATTCTAAAAGTTTCTCTAAAGGATGTTGACCAGGCCCAAAAGCATAGTTCAGATCTAAATATGGACCCTGCGTGCATAATTAGAACCTTTTAATCTTCAAATAATCTTCTAGATCAGGGTCAGCATTATCAAAGATCTCTTGAATGCGTCTTATCTCCTCGGCACGCTCGAACTTGTTTTATGGCCACACATAGGGTATTTGATCATAAATCTAATCCATAATATTTATATATATCTTTCAATGTTATTACGCACGCATTATTAAATATAACACCAATATATTTGTATTCTTCCAAAAAAAATTCCAAAATATAATTTTTTTAAGGAGTTATTATCAAGACCCTGAAGACCCAGATCACTATTTGAGTTCCAAGAAAAATGTTCTGTTAGTTCACATTTATGTGAATTATTATTTAAATTACAAACAGAAGAATTTAAATTGTTCTTTAAAAGTTTTAAGTCTGTCTCTAATATATGAAAAATAATGATTAAAATTATTAGTTCTGACTATCTTTGATATGGTTCTGTAGGTTGATTAATAAAAAATGATACTTATAATGTAATGATCAATTCTTATCACTTTGTGAAATTATATCATATATATATACTTCAGACTATAGGTATTTTCAAATACCTTGATGTCGATTTAGTAGTTATTATTATTCGATTGAAGTGTAACAAAGAAAAAAGCCAGCAAAGCAAAATATGTGATGATGTGGAATCGCAATTTTACTGTAAAAAATGCTAAACTATTAATGGAATAAGTGACATGATTTCTAAAGGAATTAACATAAAAACTATCAGAAAAGAAGGATCATATGAAGAAAATAGACCTATAGATCATCTTTATCATATTAATGAAATAAAGATAAATAGTCGGAATATTTTTTATAAACTTAAGAAAAAGCATAGAATTAGCTTGCCTTCAATACTTTGCTCATCTCGCCTTAAAGGAATATTTAATATAATCGAATAAAATTAGATTATTTTTCATATTACTTTCGCATAATTATAATTTTTTTTCAGATTTACAGAGATGCTGCATAACTATAATGTCGAAATAAATTTAGAATAGAATATCAAAATTTAAGAAGGCTCCCTATTATCACACCTTTGCAATCTTCCTTTCAATTATTATAACAATTTTGTTATTTTTAATCCCATTTTGCATAATAGATCATATAAAACGACTAAACAAAATAAAATTAAGATATATAAACCATTTATTGGGCTTCATAGTCTTATTACTTCATGAATTATATTTCTGTTAATTATAAAAAATTTAATTATCAAAAAGGAAATTTTATCAAAAGGAGATTATTAATTAATATAAATTATTATAAATTATTATTAAGTTTCTTTATGTAAAATTGCAGACAATGTCGCCAGCTTTCAGATTTTACTTACTTATCATACAACAATGCCATGAAGTGGTAAGGATACTACTCCAACATTTCATCATTATAATTTTTATTATAAATTTATTATGTATCTAAATCCTTTCATTCTTCCCATTCTAAACTCACAAAAATGGCACTTTTCAAATTACCTCTGTAAGTAATAATCTTTAAGATAATAATCCCTTTAATATCAAGGGTGTAATTATTATAAATTGCTTTAAAATTTCGAATAAAAATATGATATAGGTGTATGGAAGGGCTAGAAATCATAATTTAAGGCTAAAAATCCTTTAGATAGCTCTAGTTTTGTATCCTCTTTTCAGTTCCTGATGAAAAATTTAAAAAACTTTAATATTTTTAAGGCTTTTAGATATGTCAAATATTAATATCAGATAATATATCTCTCGATAGTTTCGTCAGAAAAATGGCTAATGAGATAACTTTAAAGAGAGTACAAAAAGAACTCAAATAACAAGGTTAGTAATTTATATATGCAATATATTCTATCATATAGTTAGGATCTATGGAAAAAAGTTATTTTAATTTATGTAGTATATAAGGTATCCAATATTGACTGACGTCCGGTTCCGTAGTATGATTCGTCGGTGTATAAATACTAAATCTTGATTCAAATATATTATTTACATTTTTCATAAAAATGATGAGACAGATGTTCATAGTAGGGCTTCTAGTCCTATTTGCATCCACTTAGACCACAGTTACCCCAAAGACTAATGCCTGTGCATGTTCTAACTTGTTAAGTCAAGCAGACTGCATAGCCAAGGGTGGTTGTGTATGGACGTTTGCTACCTCAACTAATTCAACAACAAATACAACTACAACTTCCACAATATAAGGTATATAATGTAAAATAATTTAATAAGGAACTTGTGCTAACTCAACAACCCCTGTAGCTGTGACACAGCCCCCCACCTATTGCCTCAATGTGACAAACCAAACCCTGTGTGCTTAAACCATAGGATGCGCATTCCTCAATAACACGTGCACCATATTCACAGGATGCTCTGCTTATGTCTAAACCACCAACGCAGCATGCTAGGCCATATCGGCATAATGCACAACGGATGGAACAAGATGTGTTCCGCCATAAGCTTGTTCGACATACACAACATAGTCATTGTGTAGTGGTATTATATTTTTATTAATACTAGGAAACCTCGCAACAGGAGCCAAATCATGCACTTGGACAACTAGTGGAGCATCAGGAACTTGCGTTGACAAAGTATGCTCAGATGCCCCATCAACATACACAACATAGGCCTAGTGCTCTGGATGGATTGCTGGATGCTTGACAACCGGAAAAGGTTGTGCGACAACATTGGGTGCTTGCAGCTCTTACACTCAAGCCAACGGATGCTCAGGGATGATTGGTTCAGATGGTCCATGCACCACTAACACAGCTGCAGGTTCCACAGTATGCAGGCCCTTGGTCTGCACAGACGCAGCGACAACTTTAGCAACAAATGCAGCATGTTCTGGATTTCTTTCAGGGTGCGTGACTAATGGAAAAGGATGTGTTGGCGCCTTGTCAGCATGCAGTACTTACACTTAGACTCAAGGATGCACGGGTCTCATCGGATCAGATGGGCCCTGCACCTCAAACACAGCTGCTGGTTCAAGCATGCAGAGCTTTAGCATGCACTGATGCTCCTGCTAGCACAAACACTAATGCTGGATGCGCAAGTTTCTTAGTAGGTTGCGTGACAACTGGATAAGGGTGCACAAATTCATTGGGAGCCTGCTCTTCTTATACAGGAACAACAACTACTTGCTCTTCTTATATAGGTTCAGATGGAAATTGCAAAGGAACATCAGCAACTGCTGCCTCATGTTCAGCAAGAACTTGTGCGGATGCACCAACCACCACCAATACAAATGCTGCTTGTGCTGCTTTCTAGACTGGATGTATAACTACAGGCGCTGGCTGTACTGCAACATTAGGATCATGCAGTTCGTATACCGGGACTAACACAACTTGCACTTAATATATCGGAAGCGATGGAAACTGCACAGCACCCTCAACATAAACTACAGCTGGTGCTTGTGCAGCCAAGGTATGCACAGACGCACCAAATACAACCACAACAAATTCTGCATGTTAAGCATTCTCTTACCAATGTGTCACAAACGGAGCTGGATGCATTGCACCAACAACTTGCGAAGCAACAGCGCTTGCTATCACTTGTTAGGGAACCTCAAACTGCTCTTCGAATTAGATTTGCTTGAACAGATCCCAATGCTCGAATTACTTAATTTAATCATAATGTTTATTAAATCAATAATAATACTCGTCAGGAGGAACCGTATATCTAAGAGCATGTACATGGTCATCTGGAACTTGTTCGAACTAAATCTGTACCGCACTTTCCACATCTTTTACGACAGACACCGCTTGTACAGGAGCCTTAGCTGGATGTCTCACTAATGGAGCAGGATGCCTTGATGTTTCTGCATAATGCACTGATTATAAGGGAACATAAACTCAATGCAATTCTTTCAAGGGACTTAATGGAACTCAATCATGTGGGAATGCCACTGCAGCAACATCAACAACAAATTGTATAATTAAGACATGCGCGAATGCGAATACAGGAGGAACAATTAGTTCGATTGCAAATTGTACAAGCTGGCTTGCAGGCTGTAATTTTGATGGAAAGGACAACTGCACAATTGATGATTGCACAAAATATTACGGAACCTAGACCTCTTGTGGAGCCATCACAACAGCTAAATCTGGAGGAAATCCATAAACTTGTTGGAAAATCGCCGATGTTAGTGTAGCTAACACAGCATGTGTATCCAAGGCTTGCTCTCATGCACCAAATACACTTAAGACTAACTCTGATTGCAATAGCTTTTTAACAGGATGTGTTACCAATGGAGCTGGATGCATAGACCCAACTACTGCATGTACTTCATATTCAGGAATCTTATCTACTTGCAGTACCTTTACTTAAAGCGGGCAAGCTTGTTCAAAGGCAGCATCATTTTGCAAGCCATTGAATTGCACATAAAAAACACCACCAGCAGGAACTGCGAATAATAAACTTTGGTGTCAAGCATTCGTAGACTCAGCTGGAAATAACTGCTAATATGATTCAGGACCTAGTTGCATCGCTGCAGTAGAAGGATCATGTGCTAAATTTATACCAACATCAGGAACAACTGATGGAGAAAAGGCTTTGAGTTGCTTTAAATTAAACTTAGCTGGAAATCCAACATGTGGTTTCGCAACAGGTGGATCCTCATGTACAGTAACATCTTGCACATAATTCACCTTCCCAAACACTGTAACAACACCAGAATAAAAATCATCATATTGCAAAGTAATATATGTTGACATTGTAAATCTAAGTGACAAATGTGCCCTTGCATCGTTGGCATCAACTACTTGCTCTGCTAAAACTTGCTTTGATTATGGAATAGGTGCAACATCTAATGCTGATTGCGAAAATTATTTTCCAGGAATTGGTTGCACATATGCCACAGAAGGATATTGTTACTAGTAAAATAATTGTCCTACCATTGTTATTCCTCTTTCCTTCTAAACTAATTTACAAAAAATAAAATATTGTCACGCAACTAGATCCACTGGATCACCATTTTGCTCATATATATCATCTGTTTCTATCACAAATTGCAGCAATCCTGTTTTAAATTGTGGTGATATTCAGTTTGCTGCATCGATCACAACAGATTCAGATAAACTAGCATTTTGTGGAGCATCTAAGGCAATTAATCTAAAACCCTGTGCATACAAAAGTTTTAATACTAATTCCTGTTTAGGTTTAGATGGATGCCACACATATACTGCCATAGGTAGTACTGATGATGCAAAATACATAAGTTGTTCTATGTTAGTTAATGCAGATTCTACCCCATGCACCTACGCATCAGGAGCAAATTGCGATACACCATCAACACCATTAGCCTGTTTTTCTATATCGCCTTAGGAGCTACACCTTTACTTAAACAGTCCGTATGCAATTCATACAATATATCAGGAAAATGTGGATATGCAGCTGGAGGTTCCTGTAAAATTGCAGACTGTGCTGATGTTGACCCTACAGGTGCAAAATTAACATATTGCCCAGCTTATCTATCAACATGCGTTTATGATGGTCAGAACTGTGTAACATAAGCTATCTGTACAAATTATACTGCTTAAACTACTGGAAGTGGAGCATTAATAAATTGTTAAAATCTAACAGATACCTCTGGTAATAAATGCACCTTTACTACAGGCTTAAAGTGTGCTGCAAGAGCCTGCACGGATACAATTACTAGTCCTAGTGCCATTAATTGTAAGACATATTTGAGCACATGTCTTTTTAATGGATCTACATGCATTTCTCCAGCAGCCGATTGTGCTAGTTATTCTCCTACAGGAACTAGTGATGCTGTAAAAGCTTCAATCTGTAACAGTTTATCAAACACAACACCTGTCAAATGTACATTTATCGCAGGATAGAGTAATTGTGTGAACTCAGTAGCTTGTGCTGGTCAGGCACTTCCAACAACTTTATAAAATGCCGCACTTGGATCACCAGCTTGTGCAATGGTTTAAGACTAAGCTGGTTTGCCATGCGCTTGGGATCCAGTAGCACCAACAAAATGTGCAATAAGAACATGTGCATTAGCATCCATAGCCAATACAGATAATGATTGCAGTACTTGGCTTTCAACTTGTGATTAAGATCCTACTACTGCTTGCAGTGTTCTCTTATGTTCTAGTGCTCCTAATACAGCCACAACAAACAATGCATGTGGAACTTTTAGAAAAGGATGCCTAACAACCGGAGCTGGTTGCGTTGAACCCACAGTTGCTTGCTCAGGTTATAAAGGAACATAAACAATATGTAACGCATTTGTAGGGAACAATATACCTTGCACTAACACTTCCTCCGCTGCTGCTACTGATGCTTGCATAAATAGAACATGTCCCTTGAATACTACAGCAAAAAGTGATACAGATTGTAAGACATGGTTATCAACTTGCGTTTGGAGAGGAAGTTTAGGGTGTGTTGATCCACAACCTTGTGCATCGTTTACTGGAACTGTTGACTCATGTCCCACTTTCACAGCAAATGATGGACCTTGCTACGGAACAGGATCAGCAGCATCTCCAGCTGCTTGTGCTGCTAATAACTCTCTTTGTACAGGTGCTCCTTCAACATATAATACAGATGCTTAATGCAAAACATGGGGATCAGCTTGTATGACGAATGGATTCGGATGTATTTTAGCCTCAACTGCTACATGCTCAAGTATTTTATCACCTCTTGTTTGTCCACTTTATAAGTCAACTGCTGGATTATTCTGTGACTTAGCAAATCAGTGCAAGACTAAACCATCAACATGTGGAGGCTTTACAACAGCATCAGATTGCAATAACACACCTTTGACTGGATCAACAGCATTAAATTGTGCTTGGAATGCTTCTACAACAACTTGTATTCCTTTAACTTGTGCATTGCTACCCGTCACTTTAACTTCAGATAGTGCTTGCAGTGCAGTTATTTCAACATGCACAACTAATGGAGCAGGATGCGTCACTAAAGGAGCATGCTCTACATATTCTAAATCTGCATGCGGCCCAGCTGCAACAACTGATACCCAAAAGGTTTGCATTTGGTCAAATTCAGTCTGCAGACCTATCTAGTGCACTGACAATACAACTGCTACCTCGGATTCTGCTTGTAACACATATTTAGCAGGCTGCAGAACGACTGGAACTGGATGTGCATCTACTTTAACTTGTTCAATATTCACATCTGCAGCATTTTGCTTATTTGATAGCACAAATTCTCCTTGTTTATGGTATAAGTCATCATCAACTGCTGCTGGAATTTGCATAAACTATAAATAATGCACAGATATCACATCATCATCTCATGCTTCATGTTAAGCTGCTTCACCTCTTTGCACTACTAATGGAACAACTTGTATCGCAATAACTGGATGTTCTAAGACTGTCCTACAAGCAAGTTGTATTATAGGTACTGATGGAAATTGTGGCTGGCTACCAGCTGCTGGAGCTACTGCTGCCTCCTGTTCTTTATTCTCTAATTGTTCAGCAGCCACAGGAACAACGACAGCTCAATGCTAAGCCTGGGGATCTACTTGCATATCTAACGGCACAGCTTGCATCTCTAAATCCACTTGCTCTTCATATTCAACATAGATTGCTTGCGGTAATGCTGGAACTGATGGTACTTGCTTCTGGGTGGCACCTACTGGAACATCAACAACAGGAACTTGCAGACTACAATTATGCTCTGATGCCACTACCAACTAGAGTACTCATACAGGATGTGTTGCATTCTCAGCTTCAACTGCCTGCACAACTTCTGGAACTGCTTGCATTCCCTAAGCAACATGTTCCACATACACAGTCTAAGCAGGGTGTGTTTAGGGAACAGACGGTGTTTGCTTCTGGGCTACAACTACAACAGCTGCTACAAATACTACTGCTGCATCAACAACATCAGTATGCAGACTTAAATAGTGCTCTGATTCCATTTTGACTTCAAGTGCATCTTGCGCTACCTCTATTACAGGAGTCAAATGTGTTTCAAATGGAGTTAATTGCATACCCCAGTCAACCTGCTCTTCCTATACAGCAAGAGAAGCTTGTTTAGGAGGTGGTTCTGATGGAGGTTGCGCGTTTACACCAGGAACTAATACGACAACTCTAAATGTTGGAACATGCGCATAATTTACATAATGTTCAAATGCTAATTCAGATTAGACAGCATGCAATAGTAGGTCAGATGCTTGTTATTTCAATTCAACAACATCGAATGGAACTACGACATCGTCATGCTCATCACACACTTGTGCCACAAAAGCACTCGGATCATCTTGCCAACCTGTGCCATCTTGGGATTTATCCACTTACCAGATTTGTGTTTTGACATGTTATTCCAACTCAGTCGGAACCTATTCATGGAGTGTCAATTCCTCATCTTGTATGGCATGTGTCTCAGGATCAACATCCAATAACACCAACAATACAGTCAACAACACAAACAACACCTATGGGTGCTTGATCAGTCTAATATTATCAATAGCCTTATTGATATGAGAAATGATTGATTAATATATATTATCGGGAACATTTATATAAACATACATTAATTTTTCTTTCTTCTTATGATACACAAAACTCTTTAATTCTTAAGTCCTCTTAACTGAATCATATGACTACTTTATTATCTCTAGGTATAAAATATCGTTTATGAATTCAAAAAGATAGTTCTCAAAAATCATAAATTATATAATCACAAGATTAAAGTTTTTCTTTGGTTTTATTTTTATCTAAGAGAGATATGAAAATATTAAAAAGTGGTCATTTCAACGGGGAATATTTGAATATAGCAGAAAGCTATTTGTTTCAAAGATCGATAAATTTTTAGTTTCAAATCTCAAAAAGAAATATAAATTATTCTGACAACAATTACAATCTTATATTAGCGTCTAACTGTATGTTTCTCTCTAATTCTAGCCTATAAAATTATTTATATTTATACATTTATATTTTATAAAGGAGCCTCTGCTGACGGAAGAGTAAGAAAGTAACAAATAAATGAGTACAGCGAGTGGTGGTCAAAAGAAAAAAATATTGACTATCTACCTTGATTAATATGCTTTAAATTTATTGAAGTTTCTAAAAAACACGTTAATTTAATTAAAATAGTATAAATAAAAACTCATAATAACTGACGTTCGGATTTGTAGGGCGTACAAATACCAAATACCAAATATCTAAATTCAAATATTTTAACCAATATCAAATAATATGATGAAACCTATGTTTATCTTAGGGCTGCTAGTCCTTATAGCTTCCACTTAAACTACAGTGAATCCAAAGACTAACGCATGTGCATGTTCTAACTTGTTAAATCAAGCAGATTGCTTGGCAAAGAGTGGATGCGCATGGACCTTTGCTTCTACGACGAACTCTACAACAAATATAACCACCACATCCCCAATATATGGTAATCATAAGTAAGAATTTTAGGAAATTGTGCTAATTCAACCACATCAACAATAGTAATACAGCCTCCAACTTATTGCCTTAATGTGATTAATCCAGCTCTATGTGCCTAAACTATCGGTTGCGCTTTCCTCAATAACACGTGCACCATATTCACAGGATGCTCGGCTTTTGTTTAGACTACCAACACAGCATGCTAAGCCATATCGGCATAATGCACAACAGATGGAACAAGATGTGCTCCCCCCTAAGCCTGTTCAACATACACAACCTAGGCATTGTGTAGTGGTAACAAATTTTCTTAAAAATAGGAAACCTCGCAACTTCAGGAGCTAAATCCTGCACTTGGACAATTAACGGCTCTTCAGGATAATGTGCAGATAAAGTATGCAGCGACGCCCCAGCAACATACACAACATAAGTTTAGTGCACTGGATGGATCGCTGGATGTTTAACAACTGGAAAAGGTTGTGCTATAAGCCTAGGGGCTTGTAATACTTATACACAAGCAAACGGGTGCACGGGAATGATCGGTTCAGATGGGCCATGCACTACAGATACATCAGCAGGCTCTACAGTGTGCAGACCACTTATTTGCTCAGATGCTCCCTTAACATTGTCAACAAATGCAGCTTGTTCAGGATTTGTTTCAGGATGCTTGTCCTATGGAAAAGGATGTGCATCAAGTCTTTCTGCATGCAACACTTATACATAGACTCAAGGGTGCACAGGTTTGATAGGATCAGATGGGCCTTGTACCATTGACACTACTGCAGGTTCAACTGTATGCAGACCTTTAGTATGCACAGATGCTCCTTCTAGCACAAACACTAATGCTGGATGTTCAAGCTTCTTAGCAGGTTGTGTGACTAATGGTCAAGGATGCGCAAATTCATTGGGAGCCTGCTCTTCTTATACAGGAACAACAACTACTTGCTCTTCTTACATCGGATCAGATGGAAATTGCAAAGGAACATCGGCAACTGCTGCCTCATGCTAAGCTAGAACTTGTGCGGATGCACCAAACACCTCCAATACAAATGCTGCTTGTTCTGCTTTCTTAACTGGATGCATAACAACAGGAGCAGGTTGTGCTGCATCATTGGGATCATGCAGTTCTTATACAGGAACTCATACAACTTGTACCTAATATATTGGAAGCGATGGAAACTGCACAGCACCATCAACTCAAACAGCTTCTGGTGCTTGTTAAGCCAAAGTATGCACGGATGCATCAAATACAATCAGTACCACTTCTGCATGTTAAGCTTTCTCCTATAAATGTGTCACAAATGGTGCTGGATGCATCGCAATCACATCTTGTGAAAACAGCCCGATTGCTCTCAGCTGCCAAGGAAATACGTCCTGCTATCCCAATTAAATATGTTTAAACAGATCCTAATGCATAAGCAACATAAATTAATCATAATGTTTATTCAATAAATAATAATACTCATCAGGAGGAACCGTATATCAAAGAGCATGTAAATGGTCGTCAGGGGCTTGTTAAAATTAATCCTGCTCTGCACTTTCCACATCTTTAACTACTGACACAGCTTGTTCAGGAGCCTTAGCTGGATGCCTCACTAATGGAGCAGGATGCCTTGATATTGCTTCCTAATGCACCGATTACAAGGGAACATAATCCCAATGCAATGCCTTCAAAGGACTTAATGGAACACAGTCTTGCACAAATATTACAGGAGCAACTTCTACTACGAATTGTATAATCAGGACCTGTGAGAATGCTAATATAGGAGGAACGATTAGTTCGACTGCAAATTGCACTAGCTGGTTAGCAGGCTGTAATTTTGATGGTAAAAATAACTGCACAGCAGACGATTGCACAAAATATTATGGAACTCAAACCTTTTGTGGAGCCATCACAACTGCTAAATCAGGCGGAAACCCATAAGCTTGCTGGAAGACTGCTGATGTTAGCGTTGCTACAACAGCATGTATAGCCAAGGTTTGCTCTCATGCTCCAAGTACGCTAAGGAGTAACTCTGATTGTAATAATTTTTTAACTGGATGTATTACTAATGGAGCGGGATGCACAGACCCAAATCTCCCATGTTCTTCGTATTCAGGAAGTTTGTCCACTTGCAGGGCTCTCGCATTAAGCGATTAAACATGCACTAAAACAGCATTATTTTGCAAACCATTAGATTGCACACAAAAAACACCTCCAGCTGGAACTGCTAACAATAAACTTTGGTGCCAAGCATTCGTTGATGCTGCTGGAAAAAATTGTTAATATGATGCAGGACCAAATTGTATAGCTGCTGCAGCAGGATCATGCTCTAAATTTATACCTACCTCAGGAACAACAGACGGAGATAAGGCAAACAGTTGCTATCAATTAAAATTAGCTGGAACTGCAACCTGTGGTTTCGCAACTGGTGGATCCACATGTGTTGCATCTGACTGTTCTTAATTCGCCATACCAAGTACCGCAACGACTCCAGACCAGAAACTTGCATTTTGCAAGGCGTTGACAACGGATTCTTCAGCAGCCTAAAATGTTTGTGCCTTAGCAACAACAACATCCACTAATTGTTCTGCTAGATCCTGCTCAGATTACGGAGTTGCAGTAGCAGATTGTACATCGTATGGTAGTAATTGCTAAATCTCTAGAGGTGTTTGCTATACTTAGGGATCAAATTGTAGCGCTTATGTAATTCCTGATGATTTGACTGCTGATTTTTAAAAAGCTTAATATTGCTATGGTGCAGCCACCAATAATGGATAGGATCATTGCGCATATTTAGCTGAGAATTCCCTCACTAATTGTAGCCCTTATCCTTCAGGTTGTAACAGCATAATGATGACCCCATCAAATGATTTACGATCTGATTTTGAAAAACTAGGATTTTGTAGAGCACTCATGTGTGGTTACAATCTTAATACAGGTAACACTTGCATTCCACTTGGTGGCTGTGCTTCTTATCCGGTAATTGGTGATTCAGATGCCGAAAAGGGGATTAGTTGTGCTTCATAATATGATAACAATAAAGATTAATGTACATATTCTCCAGGGAGTCCGAATTGTATGGCAACAGGGGTAAAAAGTTGTGACACAATATTAATGGCTGGAACCTAATTCTATGATAGTTATTCGATCTGCAAGTTATATACTTCTAATGGTAAAAATTGCGGAGCTAATTAAACAACTTAAAACGTTTGTAAAGATGCAGAATGTCCTGATCTTCCAGCTGGAATGGGTAGCTAATAAATTTGCTCTGCATATTTATCGACATGCAATTTTGATGGAATTTATTGTGTTACTAAAGCTGATTGCACAGACTACACTGCTCAATCTTCTAAAGCTGGTGGACCATAAGAAAATTGCTCAGGTCTCACCGATGCTTCTGGTGTCCAGTGCACGTTTAAATCTGGCACAAACTGTGCTTATAAGGCTTGTACGGATTCAATTTTAGCAACTAGTGCTGAGGACTGTAAAGCATATTTGAGTACATGTCTTTATAATGGATCCAATTGCATAGCTCCAGAATCTAATTGTTCCAGTTATTTACCAGAAGGAGCAAATTATGCTACTAGAGCAACAATTTGCAATAGTCTAAGAAATACATCGGGTGCTAGATGCACCTATATAGTAGAATCAAATACTTGCGCAAATGCAGTAGCTTGCTCTAATCAACAACTTCCAACAGGTCTGTAAACTTCTTAATATGCACCATCATCTTGTGCATTAATTTAAGATAGTAATGGTTAATTTTGCACGTGGGATCCTGCAACACCATCAATTTGTGCTTCAAGAACATGTGCTTCAGCTCCCACGGCAAACACAGATGCTAATTGTAATACTTGGCTTTCAGGTTGTGATCAAAATACAGCTTCTGCTTGCTCAACTGTCTCTCTGACTTGTTCATCTGCACCAACAACATCAACTACAAATACAGCATGTGAGACCTATAAAAAAGGTTGCTTAACTAATGGAGCTGGTTGTGTCGATTCTACTGTAGCTTGCTCGGGCTATAGGGGAACACAATCCACTTGTAACGCATTTGTAGGAAATGGTATATCTTGCTCAAACACCACAAATGCAAATGCTACGGCTGCTTGCATTAACAGAACATGTCAATTAAATACTACGGCTAAAAATGATGCAGCCTGCAGAACATGGTTATCAACTTGTGTTTGGGGAGGTAGCTCAGGATGCGTTGATCCATAACCTTGCTCATCATTTACTGGCACAAAATTTTCATGTCCTACATTCACAGCAAATGATGGACCTTGCTTTGGAATAGGAACAAATGCTGCTCCAGCTCCATGTGCATCCACTAATTCGAATTGCTAAGCTGCCCCTGTATCCTACAATACTGACGCTCAATGCAAAACTTGGGGATCTTAATGCGGTTTGGGTAATTAATGCATAACAAGACCATCAACTTGCGGTGGTTATACTATAGCATCAGATTGCAACAACTATCCAATAAATGGGTCAATAACATAGACTTGTGCTTGGAATACTTCCACATCAACATGTATTCCTGTGACTTGCGATTTACTACCAGCTACGTTGACATCAGATAGTGCTTGCAGTACAGTTATTTCAACTTGCACAACAAATGGAGCAGGATGCATCACTAAGGGCGCTTGCTCATCATATCCCTAATAAGCTTGCGGACCTGCAGCAACAACAGATACACAAAAGGTTTGCATTTGGTCAAATTCGGTCTGCAGACCAATATAGTGCACAGACAATACAACCGCTACATCAGATTCTGCTTGCAACACATATCTAGCTGGTTGTAAAACGACTGGAAATGGATGTGCATTAACAACAACTTGTTCAATATTCAAATCAGCAGAACTCTGCCTTTTTGATATTACTGGCTCCCCATGTTTATGGTATAAGCCATCATCAACGAATACTGGAACGTGCATTAATTACACATAATGTTCAGATATCACCTCATCATCTCATGCTGAATGTTAGGCTGCTTCACCCCAATGTACTACTAATGGAACTACTTGCATCGCTATCACAGGATGCTCAAATACAGTATTACAAGCAAGTTGCATTATAGGTACAGATGGAAATTGCGGATGGTTACAAGCTGTTGGAACTGCAACTGCAGCCTGTGCATTATTCACTAATTGTTCAGCATCGGTAGGAACAACTACAGCTCAGTGCTAGGCTTGGGGACCAACTTGTGTATCTGATGGTGTAGCATGTATTTCTAGATCAACTTGTTCCTCATATCAAACATAAACAGCATGTAGCAATGCGGGTACTGATGGTACTTGTTTCTGGGTGGCTCCAACAGGAATAACAACAAAAGGAACATGTAGACTACAATTATGTTCTGATGCCACTACAAACATGACAACACACACAGGATGTGCTGCATTATCAGCATAAACTCCATGTACAACCTCAGGAACTGCTTGCATTCAGTAAGGCACATGTTCATCTTACACTGTTTCAGCTGGTTGCGTTTAAGGAACAGACGGAGTATGTTTTTGGGAAATATCCACAGCCGCCTCTAACACAACTTCTGCTTCAACCACATCAATCTGCAGACTTAAATAGTGCTCTGATTCCATTTTGACCACTAGTGCTTAATGTTCCACCTCTATTTCAGGAGTCAAATGTGTTTCCAATGGAGTTAATTGTATTCCATAGTCAACCTGCTCTTCATACACAGTCAGAGAGGCTTGCTTAGGAGGTGGTTCTGATGGAGCTTGCGCGTTTACACCAGGGAATAATACAACAACCCCTGATATAGGAATATGTGCACAATTTACATAATGTTCAAATGCTAATTCAGATTAGACAGCTTGCAATAGTAGGTCAGATGCTTGTTACTTTAATTCGACAACATCGAATGGAACGACAACAACATAATGCTAGCCACACACATGCGCTACTAAGGCGTTGGGTTCTTCATGCTAGGCAGTGCCATCATGGGATTTATCAACATACCAGATTTGCGTTTTGACAGGTACAACATGTGCTGCTGGAATAACAGCCGATTTGACAGCAACATCATGTTATTCTAGCACTCTCGGAACGTATTCATGGAGTATAAATTCCTCATCCTGTATGGCTTGCGTGTAAGAATAAACACCAAATACAACCAACAACACTGTGAACAATACAGCCAACACATATGGGTGTTTGATCGGTATAATTTTATTACGATTATTGGTATGAAATGATTGATTAATATATATTATCAGGAACATTTATTATTAAACATACATTAATTTTTTTATCTACTAATGGTGCATAAAAATTTCTATTGATATTATGAATAATCAGTAAGTATCAAAATCATAGTTATTTTGCAAGCATTTTGATTGAATAACACCTAAAAATGGGTTAATAGCAGATTTAACTTTTTAATTCTATTAAAATATAAACAAATACAAATGGAAAACATAGTCAAACTAAGAAGCTAAGACGGTCATGTTCTTGAGGTACGATCTATTAAATCTTAAAGGTTCAAAAAGAAGTGGCTATAAAATCTCATACCATTTCCAATTTCATTGGGAACACAGGACAAGAAATTGAAATCCCTTTACTTGTTAAATTCAATACTTTGATAAAGGTCATGCAATATTGTGAGATGCACAAGGATGACAATCCTCCTGAAATCTAGAAGCCAATAAGAAGCACAAATATGTCAAATAATTAATTAAAATATAGGGCTGAAATAGTCGATTAGAAAGATGCAGACTTTATAGATATTGAAAATTTGGAAGAATTGTTTTAATTAATTGAAGCTGCAAATTACTTATGTATTTAGAGCTTATTAGAGTTATCATGTGCCAAGGTAACTACTTTCATCAAAGGTATTCTCATCATTTAAATAAACAAAAAATAAGGTAAAACTCCTGAAGAAATAAGAAAGAAATTCAATATTTAGGATGAAAAATAAGAAACTGGAGAAGAAAACAAGTGAGATGAAGAAATTTCTTGATTTATGGATGAATAAATTATATTAAGAATTTTTTTATCACGAAAACATTTATTAATTCATTTCTACAACATCATCATGCTTTCATCTTGCTTGACAAACTTGTGAACTACATGATATTAAATCTGTGTTGAATAATTACACTAATAATTACATTAATAAATAACTAATCATTTCTATCTTTATGGCTAACAAAGTTTTCTTTAAAATCTATATCAATAATTTTGAGATATTAAAAATTATAAATTTTGTTAAATTATAAATTTTTATAGATATAAATCATTGCTGTTCCCTTTGAATTATTTATTATTCCCTCTGAATCAATTATAATACTAACATTTCTAAGTTTTCAAGTTTTTGGTGCTGTCGATTCATTATTAATAGTTAAAACATCATAATTATTATAAGAATTCCTATTGTTCCTAAAAATATCATTTCACTTTTCATGAACTTCATCTGCTTTTCTACCTTCTTATTAGGCTTTTATGCTGCTGGACGAACCAAATTGATGTCATTTAGATTTTTACTGTCTTCATACTCATGTTAGACTTAACTACTTGCTTTTTATTATGGTTTTGCTAGTTATTCTAACTTAGCCTTTACGTTGTTTGCCCACTTCTCATAGTCTTCTTTAACTCCTTATAATGTTCTTGGTATGATAGTTTTCTTCATCATAGTTGATTTGGTGAAAAGAATCCATCCATACATTCTTAGTATGCACTTATTGTCTTCTAAATTTGTGATTTCCCATTTTTCTTCCAATTGAAAATATCCACCATATGGGACATCTAAAGTGTGAGTAGTTGATGTCAATACCAGTTTTCCCTCCTCCTTTTTGTATGTTTATAGTTTATGCATCCGAGATTTATCTTTGAATGGCACATTAACTAACTTGATGACTGTTTTCAATTCTCTCTAAAATGATCCAAATTGGTCTTCCATAGGTTACCATTTAGATAGTGTAGTTTCTGTGTCTTGCTAAGATGTTCTGTGATCTAATAAAGAGTATATTGCTCCTTCGTCTGCTAAAAATAGATCAAAGAATTTATCCACATTGAATTAAAATGTTAATTTGCACAATTCCTATTCTGCCTCACCTCGACTTCCGTCTTAGGCTAGGAAACTGACTTCAACATCTGCGTTTTCTAGTATCTATGAGTCCTCCCCTTAATCTGTCTTCTCCTCTATTTTGCTTTCCGTTGCTGCCTACAAGTTAACAGGCTATCCTGTCAATAAGGCATTCATTAATGAGTAGACCTGGTCTTTGTCGTTGAATGAATTGAAACAATAGACATGTTCATCCTTCAAACTAATCTCAATGTCTCCTTTCTTTTGTTGAATTTATTTAACATCATCAAGTTTAATAACTAATTTTGTCTTGCTACCACCTAGATTCGCATAAAAACAGATGTGATTTTCTGCAAGAAAAATTCTTCCGTATTTGCTGAAAAGACCCCTTAATGCACAACTGTAATCTTGAAAGATAATCTCGCCCTTGGGTAGGTTGAAAAGTTAAATTAATAGTTCTTTTGCTGACATTTAATATATAATATCATTTTTATCTTTTGAGTTACGTAGTTATTACTTAAGCTAGTTTTACCATTTCACTTAAGTAAGTAGGAGTGAGTTGAGATACTTGAATTTCAGCTTATTCAAGCCTAGTTCTCAGATTCACAATTTCATGGAGTGGAACCAAATTAAGTACACTATTTATTTCGTTTAAATTACTGTTTAGGATTTGGGTCGCCTTATTCAGTTTCGAATCTTGCCTATCTCATTGGGGTTATTACTTAGTATTTCCTATCATCTGTTATTGGTGTCGAATACATTGACGACTATCTATTAACTTTTGTAACAGTAGTGATAGTGGAAATTCTATTTAACTAACAATAGTACTTAGATTACATACCACTCGCTCTGGTGGGAGATGAATCTTGTGATGATCTGAAAAATCCCTCTTAAGTCTATGTTTTTTATTTATTAGATGAAATATCCCTAATTCTTCCCTAGAGAGAATCAAAAGATGGTGCAAGATTAATCTAACTGCCTCGCTTGCTTTTTAAGGGTGTACTCTAATCAACGTTACTAATTGGTGATTGTCTACCATATTTATCATTTAGTCGCTCTCTGTAAATTTTTAAATTAAAGTCTTCATCTAATCTTCTCACATATACTTTTGATTCATTTTTAATAAAGCTTAGTTTATATGTAACACATACCTTGTCATTTAACTGATAATAAAAATATAATAAAATATATCATTAATCCACTATTAGTTATTCGTTCAATGAATCCTCAAATACCTATCCAATAAGTTCATCCTTTCTTTCTTTCAATGACAATCTTGGAAAGTTTTATATTAAATTAAATGGCTGATTTGGGTCATCAAACATTTCATCTGGTAGACAGGACACAAAATCAAATAATACCTTCATTTTATGAATAAGAATACTTGAATTTTGTCTGTTAACGCAAATTTTCGAGTCTTTTATTAAGAACTTGGCATTCTAAATAAAATCTCTATGCCCTATTCAGGTTCATTTGGTAGATTCGACATCAAAGTTGCCTTCTCTAATTATCTTTGTTCCTAGAAAAAAAAATTATTTAATTATTAAATACCAATAATTGCTATTATTATTCTTATTCTTTTTTCAATGCATTTTTTTTCTGTTCTTCCAACTTTATTTATTCTAAAGCCTGCTAATATGCCAAATCTTATTCTTTAATTAAATTTCTTTGCTCCACCACCTTTTATTACTGTTGTGGTGGTTATGCTTAAGGTTAGACTATTGGCTAGTAGGGATTAAAGAATTATTCTTATTATTGTTGATGAATATAAGCTGGTTTATTAGCTTCTTTCTTAATTTATTCCTCCATAATGTAAGTTTTATTATATTATCCCTTAATTTATTTGAGTTTTTGTGCTAATTAATCCAAATCAAGATTTTAGGTTAATTCAAATATTCCTAATGCTTCAATTTTATCAAATAAATCTATTCTAAAAATCATAATGCAGGGTCTACCAGGAACCACTGCTGGTATTAATTCTAGAGTTTAAGGTTTTCTCTCAAATGCTACTATATTGAAATTTTTATTCTACAATATATAAAATGTTGTTTACAATGACGCTGGTTAGTGCAGGATGTTAGAATATGGTATGTGCTTGTTAATTAAAGTTGTCCTCATGAAAATACACAATTAATGGTCTCATGTTCTACATTGCTGATTTCAGATTCTTTAAATATTTTAATAATTTACATCATCGAAATTTCCACTTTCTAGTTTCACATCGACTTTAACCTTCTATTAAATAAGCTTTTCTCTACATTCTGTTCCATAATCTGGACTTTTAGAAACTTTAAAAAAATAAATTCTAATAAAAACTTACAAAGTGATTTGACGAACGAGTATGTTCCTGAAATGGTTTTCTTTATGAAGCCGTCATCTTTAGATCTCTTCTCTTCAATGTACCTTTTATATTCGACTATCTATTATTAGTTGGGATTCGATTATTATCTTATGACAGATGGTGGTGGATTTACGGAATTAAAGATTTGTGTATTATCTTTTATAGTTAAACATAATACATTCTTGAACAAACTATCTGCCTTATTCATTACCTTATCTAGAATTTTACGATTAAGTGCTTTCTTATCTGGAGACCTGGCCTTAGGATTCAAGTTCCAAAAAAAGTGCAATTGCATTCTCAAGATTTCCAGAAGCCATCTACAGGTACTATTCTGCCTTCTATTGGTCATTACAACCTGTAATCGCCATAAAATCTGCTATTTAGTTAGGGACCATTTTATTATAATATTTATTGTTTCTTAAAAAAGGAATAATTAAAATTAAAATATAAAAATGGGTAATGCTGTCGCCTGTGAGGCACCGAAAAATAAAAAGAAAATGGTTATTTAAACGTAACAAAAGGTTAAAATGTCAACTCCCACAGTTTAACCAACAGCATAACCAACGCCTACACCAAAAACAAATAACTTCAACTGTTTGATTCATCTTGATGAACCTATAAGAGCAATTTGCACTACCGATGACTGTTTTCATAAGGAATCCAGAACCCTCTGTTGTGAATGTTTAATTGAATCTACTTGCCCCAAAAAATTGAGATTATAGGAGTTTGTACTTAAATTAAGAGCTGCTCTATCGAAGGATGCTTAAGATGTTTTTATGGAACTTTTCGATGAAAAAAACTAAGTTAAATTAGATTTGTATAAGCAGATGCAGGTTGTGTTAGATACTATAACTAAAAAAATAAATTAGATCGCAGATAAAAATATCAATCTTCTTATAACAAATTACTATCTTAGTGCTCAGAATCCCTAGAGTAAACTTACTAAAACGTCAGTTCATTAATTGGAGTTGATTTTAGAGAATAAAACATAGTAGGTTTCTTAGGAAACAATCGATTTTGCCATTTATTTGATTACAAATAGAGGGATGACTGAATAGTTATGCGAAGACATTGAGAGGAAGAGGAATGGGCTGAATGAATTTGCAACCGACTTCACTTAAAAGTTTTAGTCCATGCAAACAAAATACATAGAATCTCTCAAATTTTTATTTCATTTGCTGATCACGCCTATGGAATACTTGACTGAGGATGAAGGAGTTAAAAATCAGTAGAGTAAAAGACAGTTAATTAATTAAACTTAAAATAAGGAACCTTAAACTGCATAGAAGGTTGAGCCAAAGAATCCTAAGGTTGTTGTTATTCCAAATGATAGATGCTAATAGCACTAATAGGAATATATTGCAGTTTGTGTCAAGGTGGATTGTGCTCATACTGATAGAAAAATGTGTGCTGACTGTTTGATAGATACTAAATGTGTCGAGAGAATGAAATTGAATGAATTTAATGGTAGGGTTGGGCGATTACTCAACTAAGAAATTATAGATTAGTTAGCGACTCCTTGGGAAGATTCATTAATATTTAAAAATTTGCATCAAGTAAGATTTATTAAATAAAAGGTTGTTATAGGAGTTATTGAAAATGTGCAATAGACATTAATTGAATTATAGTTACAAATTGTCAAAGACATGTTTCTGAAATATCATTTAATCGAGGATGCCACACCTAAGGATTTGAAAGGTTAATTAAGTAAAGAATATTTTGATGGGTTTATGAGTATGATCCAATAAGGGTAATTATAATAATAATATTCAAGAAAGGTTCATTCAAATAACACTTCCATTAATTTAGGAGTTAAATTTCTTAACAATCAGATGTTGATTGAATAGTTTTTAGGAGCTATAGTAAAGACAGAGCAAATTCTTCCTAAGAAAGCTGATAAGTTATCACATAAAATTGTTACAGTCACTCAACTATTCATCGATAAAATATAACATTTGTTCGAGATATATAAACTTCATTCTGATTAAGAGTAGATAAAGAAATAGTTTAAACAAATTAATATAGACTAATTTACTTTAGAGGAATCTATTTATAGAGTTAAGAGTATGAATTATTCTTATTTAATAGCTGATGGTAAAAGTTTAAGCGATTGGGAAGTTTCTGACCAAATTAAAATTGATAAAAATGTTATGGATGTTTGCTTTGTTAATGAGATACTTATTGCAATAGCTGTTTTAGATGGCAATATTATCATTTATAACATACCTTAGAAAAAGTAAATTTTGGTTTTGAAACATGGAACATTTCTGACATAGTTAAGAGCATTCTAGTTTAATGGAGCACCCTTGTTAATATCGAGTGGATTTTCAAATACTGGGCATTCTTTAATGTCTTGGGATGTTAAATCGAACAAATCAGCATTTACAGTTCCACAAGCACATAATAACTCTATTAGAAAAATCAAATATTTACATGTAAACCCATCATTAGCATCAACATTTTATTCAAACAACAATAATAATACGTCAGCTTAATTGAGTAGTGTCTCTTAAACAGGATCCTAATAATCTATATTTATTGATATTGATGAGCAACTAATCAGTTGTTCAGATGATGGATTGATTAAATTGTGGAAAATAGATAAAAACTTAAAATTAGTTGAAGAACAAGTTTTGAAATAAGGATAGGCAGTCTTAGATTTTACTCTATTAAATGGATGCATCCTAGTATCCTCACACATCGATAAAACATTGCATATTGTATTTTATTTTACTAATATTAGTCATTACCATTTTAATCGTCCAATCCATTTTAGTAAATTTAAGAGGAAAGTCCAATTTACTCCATATCCCCAATAGATTAGATTTAAACTAAGAAAAACAAAAGTTCCTAGTAAAGATTCATAACAGGAAATGAGAGAGGCATAGCTAAAATATACTAATGGCAAAATGGAAGGGCTGTAGTTATGAAATTATTATCAATTCATGAAGATAAAATAACAAAGATATCGATGTATCAATATTATCAAATTAAGGCTTCAACCTGGTTTTGTTGCTAGTGTTAGTAATGATAAGAATTTAGCATTAACTTTGATTTAATAAGCCAAAGTATTGACTCGACTAACTAAACATGAGTTTCCTATTGTTTCGTTTGCATATGTCAAGATGAACGGTATGTTGGTTACTGCTGACCAATAAGGAAATGTAATTTTGTGGAAATGATTAATTTTTTTACTCTATTTTTTTATTATATATGTAATTTAATTATTACGAGCAAAACAGAAATAAGATACCTAGATTATTTCCTCAAATCTCTCAACCTCGAATACCTACTCTATTACTCCCTAGGTACAAGGTGCCCCCTAAAAGAGAAGTTAGGATACTTTCGGATCGTTTGCCTCAACTTCCTAAAATACAAAGATATAAAAGTTAGGCCACTTGTTATTGGGAGACAGAATAGGACGAAAGTGATGATATAATAAATTATCTTCTCTAATAATGATAATTATTTTTTTTTATTATTTTATTAATGTTTTCAGAAAGAACTCACATAAAACTACTTCAGAGAAAATATCAACCTTCAGAATAGTAGAAAAAAAAACTCATATTTCCTCACATCAATATCTCATCTATACATCTCTTAAAGCCAATTGTGCAACCAAGAAAACCGTCTCAAGAACCAAGATTGATTATGCCCTCACCCAATAACTATAGTGTCAAAAAGTTATTTAGCTACAATCGAATATAGCCCATAGAAACAACGAGGAAACAGATCAGTATTAGCCCTCTCCCAATCAGAAATATTAAGAAGAGTCAAGAGAGGATTAAATTTTATAAACTTCATACAGACTCATAGGAGAAACTTAACAAATGGTCTTAAACTACATTTGATGATGATCTCTATATTCACTGAAATGCTTAAATTGATTAACTTCTAACCTTCCTAACTGGTCGACTCAAGACCTACTCCAAATACTCTGAGGATTGTTCTTCTTTCTTACGCTGGCCTACGGACTTACAAAATAAACTTGTAGATACGATATTTTAGAGCAACTTTATAGAGATAAATAAATTACAGCCATTTTTGCTGAGACTCTTCTATTTGATACTTCAGTTTTCACCTTTTAACGAATCTCTCCTAACTTCTCTAAGTTGTCAGTATTAGACTCTTCAATCAAATTCTATATTTTTTATTACAATCTTTAATCCAATTACTCTATATCCTGTTTTTGATCTTATTTTGGAGGTGGATTGGATGACTCCTCTCTTATAGTATTTCTTTGTGTATCTCTCTCACTAACCTCAAATATCTAAGGCATAGGCACTGATAATCTATCCTACTAAATAGATTGTTTCATAAGTATTGGTTATTCAGCATGCTGTGATTATTATTCTGATTATTCCGATTATTCTGATTGTTCTGACTAGTCCTCAATTCTAAACTCCTAAACTTGTGTATTATTTTATTTGACATCTTATTGGTATTGTTATACTTGTTCATGCTCTTATACTTATTATTTTACCTCCAAATAAATGGGACTGTTTACCTTTTCATCTGATGAAAATAATTCTGGAATTTTTATTTCAATTGTTTCTTATTACTTTTCATTAATTCGTGTGATACCGAGCTATTACTATTCATCCAGTCTTTCTATTTTCTTCACCTCATCTAATTCAAGTTTTAGTATTTATTTTTTATTCTCCTTTTATATTTTATTTATTTTATCAATATGCTCCTTAACCTCTTTTAGTTCTTTTTTCCTCTCCTCATTCATATCAAGCATCAGTGTCTAATTGAACTCTTTGATCGACTGTGAGTGTAATTCTGCAAATGCCACTATATATTCTGCTAACTAAACAAAATTTATAATATTTTAAATTTATGAATCTGGAACTTAATCCCTTGAACTCATTATCAAATAAGATAGCAAATGCTTTTTGGCTTTCAATAATATTTATCTCTGAACTCCAAGGTTAAATATATGAGATTCATAGTCGATTATCTTGTTATATATGTTCGGATTAGTGATGGGGGTTTAAAAGAGAACTTCAAATGCTCCTTAGGCACACTATAAACAGTAGGGCTTTCTCATATGTGCTAGGACATAAAATTTGGTTTAGGGAAGCACTTTTATTAATCCTTATATATTAGTCTTCAACCATTACATTTATAAAAGCATATCGTTTTTTGAATATTTATTATATATGAAATTTGTTCTCTTCCTAGTTGGAGCAGCACTCGCATTCAACATGATGTCTCTAGAAGAATTAAGCAAAGTTGACCTATCTTAATTTGATTGCAGTCAATAAACTAAACTCCTCCAAATTCAACATTAGTTGTTGTAATGGGAAGAACTATTGGGTCACAAAAATTTGATCAAGCATGATTTGAAATTGTTAAGAGGTGCACTTAAAATGTTAGAAGGCAAATAAAGTTTCTTAGAACTCAATTCAAGTTTACATGATAGAATCACAAAGAAATTAAAAGCGTTAAAGCTCCCTCATACAAAATCAAAGATTGGTTCATAATAACTAAAGACACTTCTTTAGAAATGCCATGATGTAGATACTGAAGTTGGAAGAGAGGAACTTTGCAAATTATTAAGAGAATATATTGCCAACCTTAAAGGATGCTAATAATAATGCAAATCAGCCCCAGTTACAGTTATCAAGATTAAGGGATAAATTAAAGACATCTAAGTGTTCACTGCAGGATGTAATACTGGAGCACACAAGGTTACAGTTAATACAGATGATAAGACAGTTCATGTAGAGAATGGAAAGGTAACTGAAGTATAAAATCAATGATATTTCATTAATTGACTTGCAAGTTATTTTGCATACTCTCCTCTTATCTTCGTGTTTGTATAAACTTCGATCTAATGTATTTTTCCGAACAACTTGAATGTTTGAGATTCCATTGGTAGCTTGAAGTCTAACACTATTGGGGAACTCTCAATGATTGAATCCTATGTTTGCTCAAATATTTTGTTTATCGAACAAGGTACAAGTAATTAGACTTGCTTTGTATTTATCTTCAATTATAAAGTTGGAAGTTCATAATTAACATCTAATATTTATGCTGATATGTTCCAATCCAACACACGACCCTTTAATAGAGGTTCATTCAAAGTCTTATAATTCAACTTGACTCCGAATGTTTGTGCAAATGTGCCATGCAATGATATTACTTCATCTGATATATTATTGAATGAGTATTAAATCTTAATCATACCCTATTCCAGCTTAGTTGTGCTTGTAGTAGTAGATATTTTTAAATTATTATCGGCATAAACCTATGAGTGATTCTGCCAACAAGCTTCTTTGATTTATTAATTCATAGTGCCAGTTTTTATTATTGATACTGGTAATGTAACATTCATTTTCTCATATGCTAACATTTCTTGATCTCTAGTTCTCAATTAAAATTTGAGTTTCTCTATTTCATTTTCTAAATGAAATATTCTCTCATAGGCTTGTTTAAGTTCCTTTTATAATTCCTTGAAGTTTGGTAGCTTAAACCCTTAAATAATGAGTTCAAGCTGATGTACTTTCTCTTTTAATATTTTGTTCTCTTATTCCAAACTCATTTAACTTGATCAAAATAAATAAAAATAATAAAAAAATGTTGAAATTCAGAAGGATTCTCTTCAATAATTCATACGTGAATAATTTGTATGAGCACTATCAAAAAAATCCTCAATCGGTTGGTGACGCTTGGAAGGTCTTCTTCTCATAATAGGGAAGTCAGCCCACTCAATCATTACAGGAATAATCTCCACAAATTGAGTTACTTTATAAGACATACTATATGTTTAGGACCTTCTATGTTAATGGACATCTATTGGCATCACTTGACCCTTTGAAGCTTGAGAAAGCAAGAGAATTTGGAAAATTAGATCCAGTCAATACAAAGTGGGACTTGCTGAGTTTTGGATTTCAGGAATCCTAATTGGATACTCCCATCTACTTTGGTAATGTGGAATAGAGATAGTATATTTATCCATTTATGGTAACAAAAGAAGAATGGACAATCAGAGAAATTTACGATAGGTTGAAGAGGATATATTCCAGTTCATATGGCATTGAATACGTTCACATGGTCGAAATTGAGTAGAAGCACTGGATTGAGGTGGAGATGGAAAGATTGGCAAATTTCAAATCATAAACACAAAAGAAAACATGGAAGAGATTGGCAAAAACTGATCAATTCAATGAATTCCTCAAAAATAGGTTTACGACTAGTAAGCGATTTGGAGTTGAAGGAATAGATACTCTTATAGTTGGATTAGAGGCATTGGTTGACTAAGCAGCTTAAAATGGTATCGAGAATGTGATTATGGGAATGGCTCATAGAGGCAGATTGAGCACTCTGGCTAATGTTTTCAATAAACCACTAGAGATCATTTTTGCTGAATTTTAGAATAAATATTCTAAAGAGTCAGAGGAGAGTTGGGGCAATATTGGTGATGTAAAATATCATCTTGGTACAACAAGAGAAAAGAAGTTTCCAAATGGACATTCAGTGTTGTTAACTATGTTGCCTAATCCATCTCATTTAGAAGCGGTTAATCCTGTAGTAATGGGTAAGACTAGAGCACTCTAAGATCTTAGTGATGAGTTGAAATCAGTAGGAGTTATCATTCATGGTGATGCTGCTATGGCAGGATAAGGAGTGGTTTATGAGCATTTATAAATGTAGAACTTGAAAGGATTCGCTAACTCAGGAACAATACATATTGTTGCCAATAATCAAATTGGATTCACAACAAAAATGAGTGATGGAAGATCTGGTTATTATTGCACTGATGTTGCCAAATCAATAGGTGCTCCAATATTCCATGTCAATGCTGATGATCCAGATATGGTTGATGAAATATTCAAGGTGGCGTTAAGATTTAGATAGCAATTCAAAAAGGATGTTGTTGTAGATCTCGTTGGATATAGAAGATATGGTCATAATGAATAAGATTAACCAGCATTCACTTAACCTAAAATGTATGAAATAATTAATAAAACTAAACCTGTATATCATCTATATACTGAATAACTCAAAAAAGAGGGAGTCATTAATGACGAATTCATTGATAAGGAATTGAAAGAAATCCAAAACCTCCATGAGACTGCATATAAGGCTATATAATAATAGTTATTTAATAAAGATTAGTGGGTACCTAAACCTTGGGAGAAACTTAAATAAGTTAGCAAATTCGGTAAGGTCAAGGACACTGGTATATCTTTAGATGAAATAAAACTCATAAATAAGGTGGTTAATGTGTTGCCTGAAGATTTCTAAGCAAATTAGACAGTTAGAAAAATATATGAGACCAGAAAGTAATCATTAGAAGTTGGAAAGGGTATTGATTTCGCCACTGCAGAAGCTCTAGCCTTTGGATCTCTTTTGAATGAGGGTTTCTCAGTAAGATTAACTGGTTAGGATGTTGAAAGAGGAACCTTCTCTCATAGACATGCGGTGATTAATGATTAGAAGAGAGATATTAAATACTGTCCATTAAGACAGTTGTTACCATCAAAAGCTTAAAATAGAATTGATGTCTATAATTCACATTTATCTGAATATGCAGTATTAGGGTATGAATATGGATATTCAACATCTAATCCAAACACTTTATCTCTATGGGAGGCTTAATTTGGTGACTTTGCCAATGGTGCCTAAATAATTATTGACAACTTCATATCTTCTGGAGAAGCTAAATGGAACACTGCATCTGGACTGGTTATGCTATTACCTCATGGATTTGATGGATAGGGACCTGAACATTCTTCAGCTAGAATTGAAAGATTTTTGTAATTGATGGATGATGATCCAAGCATCGTTCTAACTAACACAGAAGGAAGAGTAAGGAGATAAATATTGAATTCTAATTTTTAAGTAGTCGTTTGTTCAAATGCTGCCAATTATTTCCACTCATTAAGAAGATAATTGAGAAGAGATTTCAGAAAACCATTGATTGTATTCGAATCAAAGAAATTGTTGAAATTCTAGAGAGTAAATTAAAATATAATAATAGGCCTCATCCGATTTAAGTTTATTTTTGGAAGGAACTAGATTCCATAGACTTATCCCTGACACTCATGAAGAGATAAAACCTGCCAATTAAGTTAAGAAAGTTGTATTATGTTATGGTTAAGTGTATTATGATATTATTGAGAAGAGAAAGGAACTTAAAAGAGATGTATAATTAGCAAATTTTATTAATAGGATGTTGCAGTCATAAGAATTGAATAGTTGGCTCCCTTTCCATATGATCACTTTAGAGAAGTGGCTAAGAACTATACTAATGCTTAATTCCTCTATTGTCAAGAGGAACATTAAAATGCTGGTGGTTGGTATTACTTGGAGCCTAGAATATAGAATGTAGAATATTCAATAAAATTTAGGTTTTAAATTTACTCAAACAAAATGGGCTAATCAAGAACCCTGATCTACACTATGTTGGTAGAAAACCAAGTGCTTCAACTGCAGCTGGGTCACCATCAAACCATAAGAAAGAATTGGAGACTTTCCTCTCTAAATTGTATAGTTGAGTTTGGAAGTATATAAAAGTTTTTTTTTAATTTCTTAATAATATTCTTTAATATGAGAACTAAAGTTAATTAATATTCTTAAAATAATATTAAAGAAATATATGGATAGGACACCACCAACTACTTGCAATTCTCTCGATGATGAGATTTTAGATTTTGACAATTTGAAGGTAACCTAAATTATTGGTTCTGGAATAACTAGTGATGTATGAATATTCTATCAATCTAGGTTATGAAATGCTAAGTCGGATAAAATTTGTTTGCAATGAAATTATATAAATAAACCATTTCATAAAAGTAAAGAGCACTTGAAGTATCAATCTTAAAGAATCTTAATCATTTAAATATTCTATAATTCATTAAGTATTGTTTATTAATATTTTAGATGTGAAAGGATGTTAGATTGGTTTATTACTGAACTTCTCTTGGATAAGGATTTATTCGATTTTGTCAAAGGTATTTTTTATAAAAGAAATTAGTTGAAAAATTCTAATTAGAACTAGTCGTATATATTTTCAACAAACTTGTTGATGCTATTTAGTTGATCCATAGCAAAGGAATAGCTCATAGAGACCTAAAACTAGAAAATATTTTACTTTAGCCAGAAACATTTGAACCCAAGATTTCAGATTTCGGATTCTCAATCTATGTAGACATGCCTGATTTGAGGCAAGGTAAAGGCACTCAAGGATACATGGCTCCAGAATGTGCATTCAAGGATCACTATGACTATAAGGCAGCTGATATCTTTAGTCTTGGTGTGATCCTCTTCATACTATATTATGGACATCCTCCCTTTGAGAGCACTGATCCTGCTGATGGATGCAAGTTTTGGCTTAGGATGTAGTCGAGGAACTATTGGGAAATCAAAAAGGGAGATTAAGAAATAAAATAATTATTGAGTCAAATGCTAGATTATGACCCCACCTAAAGGCCAACAATAGAGAAGGTTAAATAATCCTAATTTTTAAATTCCCCCTAGTTAGATTAGATGGATTATATAAAAGAAATGCAGAGGAGATACTCTTTAATTTGATTTTTGTTTATTTTTCAACTGTCTTAAAAATATAAATTTTATATGTCTTTATATTATTTTTTAGTAAAACCTCCTCCAAATCGATATGGAATTCTTTCTTTACGATTCTTTTAAGCTTCATAAGATTCATGTAAAGATGATGATCTTAGAGATCGATCTAAGTCAGATATGATGGTCTCTATATTCATAGGATCATTAGGCAAAGAAGGCATGATATTTTTGTTGCTATTTCTGTGACTTATCACCAGAATCTTTTACAATGCTTCTCTTTGAGGAGACATTGTATATGAGGTACCATCACTTTATCGAGGAGATGTGCATCTTGACCATTTTGGTTTAGCCTTGAATGAATTGTTATAAATACCCTAATTACTGGATCTATTTTACTAAATTCTTGAATAACATCTCTTCTGTGTTTTCTAGCTATCTAGCCTTCGAGATTGTGATATCTGTCGGTTCTTTCCATTCCAATAGGAGATAAATCTATTTTCTTACTCTTAAAATATCTTAAATTTGATGTCATCGCTTAGTTTATATTTAAGATGCCAAATTTCTTATTCACAGAGTTTAAATTATTATTCAACTCTATTCTCTTGCATCTCACTACCTTGCCATTTTGATTCTCGAATGTTATTGTTTTGAGCACTGCTGCATCAGCTTCTTTGACAGACTGGACATCTCTGAACTTCTTATGTTAGGATTTTGATTTGAAAATTAATTGACTAAAATATTCTTATTACTCCTTGATTATCTAATCTTAAGCAACCTTCATGTGGTTCTACATCATTAATCTATCTGATAAAAATCTTAATGAGTCATTCAGTATTATGCTCTATTTCTCTTTATTCATCTTTTATTAATTTTCCACTATCAATAGTTTATCCTGACACTACCCATCTTTAAGTTGATAAATGCTTTAAATGTATTTTTATTAATCCTTAAATTCATCTTTTGGAGATAACTGTGATTAAAATTACTCACATTTTTTTCTTAAGGAAAATTTCCAGAAATTTCCTATATTTTAAGCTACTTTTTAGGACTCATCCAAATCAATTATCTAGAGGAGTTGGTTTCTCTCCCATTTTAATGCTTTAGTTTTTTCTATCGTCTTAAGTCGATAATTCGGATTTTTATTTTGAGATAACTCTAAAATATTTGCAAGATTCCCACTAGTGAGATTATAAATATTCTTCCAAATTTGAAACTCCTTTCCTTATTAATCCTTAATTTAACTCTAGATTTATACGACAATGTTTCCTTTTATGATTAAAATGCAGTCAGTTATAACTTTATTTGGATCAATCTTAATTATTACTCCTTTAGAAAGAAGTTTGTTTTATAAATCTTCACTTAGATCATCAAAATAGCCAGATTAAAAGAAGGTCTAAGTTTTAAGGTTATAGGAGTATCTCACCTTTTCAGTTAATGCCCTTTCCATATAGTCATCTTTTACTTTCAATATTTTAGTGTCTTCCAAACAGATAGCACAGCATTTCTTTATCTTAAAAATTTACAATCTGGTTTAACTCCAGTTAATTAGATTAAATGGTGTAACGATCTCGTATTTTTGTTCATGAGTCATCAAGTTATTGTCGATGAAATAACTTAATTTGGTTTCCTTCAATAAGGTAGGGTTTCTCAAAATACTGAGATCAATGATTTCATATTAAGAATCTTTGATTCGTTAGCTTGTCAGTATGTTAGGTATTTTCCAAAAATAATCTGGCACAAATATGCCAACTCGGCCTTGCAATAGAATTTAAAAGCTTAGGAAATCCTATTTAGTATGATAGAGGATGGTTCCTTAAGGGACATTTTGGATTGTTAATCCCATGTAGATTAAATTAGTATAGGATTTTTTATTTATCTTTTAGAAGAGTGGAAGTATTGATAATTTGTCTTACAACTTCTCAAATGACTTATTCTGAATTAGGGTTTGTATTTCTAATTAATTTAACAATAATTCCATGAATAACAAAAAATAAGTGTATAAATAGTTATAATAATGGAGCGGAAATCTCACAATTAATGAGTAATAACAAAAATGGATCTATATCTATAATAATAGACATATTCTTTAGGAGGAAATCGAAAATTTACTTTATTAGGATTTTGTTAAACATGGGGTAGTAAAATGTAATGAGACAGAATATTTGCTTTTTTAATATAATTTAGATAGTCCCTTAATATAGATTGTATTTGAATGGATGTGTGATGGATATATTCCACCTTAAACGTTAAAATTGTCAAACACAATCATGAAAGATTTATATATTGTATTGTAATAAAAAGAGTTACCTAATAACATTGTGTATCAGAAAATGTTTGAATATAAGAAAGTAGAATTTACGAATTTAGTGCTTGAACACATAGTGCATCCAAGAATAGTTAATAAAATTGAGAATTTTATTGCTAAAATGTATGAATTCACTATAGCACAATCATAATATTGCGAATAAACACATGAAGAGTTCTAAAACTATTTTCATTAGAACATAAATTCCATATTGTTTAATCTAGACAAAATTGGAAGCGCTAATGATATTAGGAATATCTAACACAAGTTGATTGAATCAGTTTTCTTGTATAATGAACTTGATGGAAAGGATGAGGATTATTACATTAAAAGATTATTATACTTCAATCAAAACAAGATAATAGACTTAGATAGGATTAAAATATAATTATATGAGTATTTAATGCTGGATACTACAGTGTTTCATAAAAAATTCATAGCCCTCGCTATTCTTGTGTTGAGGTTACATAATGATACCATACTTTAATTATCATTAACAGAGGCAGATAATTTCATTCAAATATAAAACCCTCTTTAATTTTGTTAGTTATGGGTCAGACCTTAAAAATAATAGATGGAATTATGGCATGCATTTTCAACGTTAACTCAATAAAACTAATTAAAATTAGAGAATTATCAATTTAGAGCAACTAATCCTAGTACGTAGAAGGGAATAAGAATAATGTTTTAGCTAGCATAAAATGATTGCAGCGAATTCATAATTAAAAGCACTATAAATCAAAATATTCTTAAATATAATGATGACTTAGAAATTTATACATCTACATTTGATATGTTTAAGATTGATATCAAATAATTATAATCCGAGCAAATGAATTAGTGGATATTTAAAGCGATACTAAATATATTATTCTAGTTAGAATAAAGACTATCAGAACTCGAACTTCAAAGAATTGTAATATATTTATTTTAAAGATAGAAAGTCAATTTATGTTAATTTTCAATCTAATGTATGGGAGAAGGCATGCCAAGCCCCATATGGGAATAAAATATCTGCGGTTTTTTATCCCAGATCCTGAATTCTAAGTAATAGTAATTGCTAACTGCTTTAGTATAATAAGTAATTTTATCAATATCTAAATATTTAGGGATTCTCAAGAGAACCTATTAGCTAAAACATCATTAATAAGGTGGTTTAGAGTGTAGAATCATTTCACATTATCATTAACGATCTCAGTAGAATAACACAGAAGCATCACAACAAATAGTTCATGTTTTAATTGGCAACAGCTTTGAAGGCTAGATACAATATAAAGGCTATGAATGAGTAGTTTCAAGCTATATGCAATATCACAAGATTAGACCAGCCTAAGAAAAATGCATTCGATTTCTTAAATTAAAAGTTTATTGGAAACTATGAAATTATATTATGAGTATTACAAATTATGATAGAATTTTAAAAAATCGATCTAAAAATATACTATTATCATGCTATTAAGTTGAAGATTCTAAAATAATTATAATAATAAATGAGAATTTGATCATGATTTATTGCATCATTAGATTATTATCTAAGATTCATTATAATGTTTTTTAGGATATTGTTATGAGAAGCAATATAGTATTTCATTCATATCAATAATTTAGAAATTTATAGGTGATACGAATATAAATTTCAATCCTTCTACGGGATCAATCCTTATTCAAAGTCTGACGAATGTCGGCTCAACACTCTCAATTTGTTAGTACTATCTGACTCTCTAGAATATCTGGCGTTTTCAATTGATTTAATCATGTAGATGTTATTCAAATCAACAAAACTGTATTTTCTTCTCTAATTTTGCTACTACTTGTCATCTTTCTAAATAATTTTCTCCTATTCATTTGGTTTATCTTATTCTTTTTTTTAATCTATTTACATTTGTTATCCATTTTATTTTTCATTTTCGATCTGTTATTTTTCTTGTCGTTAACCATTTTATAATTGAGATCCATTTGAATATTCATTATGTCTGCTTTCTCCCTATAATAAGCTATTATCGCTTTTTAAATCGTTTGATTAATCGTTTTGTTAATTATGAACTCTCGTAAGTTGTGGGGAGTCTTGCCTATAATAAAAAATCATTCCCAAAAATTGAAATACTAAAATTAAGATAGAGTAAGAGTTATTTATTTGTGCTAGTTCAAAATTCAAACAGTTATTATCCAAATAATCCTTGTAAATATATGGCAGTATTGTCGAAACTACATTTATCAATTAAATGAGACCTGTCCACAAACAATAACAACAAGGTAGCTTTTAACTATATAACGAATAGATAACATATAAGTTGTATAAGTTAACTATGATTACTGATATAGCCACTATCCTAAGGGTAAGCTCAAAGTTTAATATATTATCCTATTGTTTTTATCTAATTATTTGATATATATACATTTTATTTTTAACACGACACACTGGAGGAACCCAATATTGTTTTTTGCCATTTATAATATAATCTTAATTTGTTAGATTAAAATATGGCCTAGTTTATTTAAATTATTTCAACTTTTAGTTAACTTCTAGAATCAACTCCATAGAAAAATTAGCAATTGAAGTAATCAACCCTTTAAACTAACAATCATCTTCTTATTGTATATTTAGAGCATAATTACTAGTATTTTGTCTATTATTGCAAAAACCATTTGTGACGAAAATATTTGTTAGAGGTTCCCTATAATTTTATTCTAAAACAACTATCCTATTGTTTACTTTTCGAGTTATGTTCTCTTATTTCTCTATTAAAAATTTAGAAATAGGACCTTCTTTTTCTATGCATATATAATCTGTATCATTTCCATATTAACTTAAACCAAGGGTGGTGCAATTATTGTCATGATCAATTTGTTATTACATTGAGGAATTACTTTTTATTATGCAAATTTTTAAAGGATTACGAAGATCACTATTTTTTTGAAAAGGCCATAAATTTTATGAAAATGAATCAGATGGATTGATTGGTTCACAATTTTGTTATTTCTTTTATGATTCTGTGCATCTTTAAGCATATAATTGTTCATTGCATTTACATCCATCTGTGGTCGCCAGGACTTCAGATAAAAGTTCAAATCCTCCCAAATCGCAAGATGGGCTTGCATAAATAGCTTTCACATAAGTTTCATTGAGCTGGTTATTCTGCTTCTATATCTTAGGTTTACTATTTATGTTAAAAAATTCTTAGGCCTATATGCATGGTAATATCAAGATCAAGATGATCAGAATATATAATAGTGCATTAACACAAAAATTATAGCGAATTTTGTTGTCTGCAAAAGCCTTAATGTTCGAACAAAAGGATTTTGCTTGTTTATTGATACTTTCTAGCAATGCTTTGAATTATTAGAAAATTAATTCCTCCATTGTTTTTATTCTATTTAATTATTTTAGTGAAAACTCACATTAAAAGTCATAAACACATAAATATTTTATAGCGCTTTAATTCTCAATATGAATAAATGAATTATATCAAAAGTTCTTTCATTAACATTAAACAAGAAATAGTTGCTGATTAGATTTATAGGAAAATTAAATTATATATCAAGAGAAGAACGCCCTTAATTTCAGAATTTTAAATATTTTCCTTTGCTTTGTTTTCTCTTGAAATGATTATGATAAATTTACTAGGTTCTTAAAATTTCGGCAGCCAACAAAATGTTAATAAATTTAAACTTAATGAGATTTTTTTATTTCCTAATCCTCCTTGTTTATGTCTCTTCATAAATTTTTTAAGTTTCCCCTATGACGTAAGTTTGTAGTTGCCATAATCTATACTTAAAGATTGATTGTGAACAGTCAAAATGTTGCTATTGGGAGAATATATGTTAAATTAGAGACGGAATTGATTTATTTGATTCAGGTAAATGACAATTAATTATTTGTGTTTAGGAAACTGTCAAAATAACTCAGGAATTGTCCTTAATTCATTTCAGAATTTTTGCACTAATAGAATAAAAAATTGTGCAGAAACATTTGGATGTGCATACATAAACAATATATGTACTTCATTTTCTAGTTGCGAATCATATATTTCCAAAACCAATCTTGGATGCTAATTGATATCATCACAATGTACTACTGATGGGATAACCTGTATTCCGATCACTAGTTGTCCAAATTATTCTAAAGAGCAATTGTGTAAAAGTAATCATTTAGAATAAATGAGATAATGCTGCTATATCAGGGGCTAAATAATGCAAATGGATTACTAATAACTCTGGCGGCTAATGTGTGGATTTGGAATGTGATGATGCACCAACAACATTTCGAACACAATCATAGTGCTAAAATTGGATAGATGGATGCTAAACCACAGGATAGGGATGTGCCAAGACGCTAGCACCATGTAATACTTACACAAATGTAAAAGAGTGTTAATCCATGATTGGTTCAGATGGCCAATGCACAACCAATAATAAATCTATATAATCAGGATGCAGGCCAATAGTTTGCTCAGATGCTCCTTAAGATTTAACATCTAATTCGTAGTGTTAATCCTTCTTAAAGGGATGTGTTACCAATGGTAAAGGATGTGTTCAATTTTTAATACCCTGTCGATCATATTCTTAAACATAAGGCTGTGAAGGATTAATAGGTAATGATGGGCCGTGTAAACCAAATTCAATTCAGGGATCGACATAATGTCAGACATTAACATGCTCTGATGCTCCACTTACATCAACTAGCAATAAGGAGTGTTCGAATTTTTTAGCAGGGTGCATTACGAATGGATAAGGGTGTACAAAGGTATTAGGATTATGTTCATAATATACAGGGACAACATAGACCTGCTAAAATTACATCGGAAAAGATGGAGCGTGCAAAGGAAATCAAACCACTCCAGGACCTTGTTAAGCAAAATTATGTGAAGATGCTCCTGTAACTATGAATACCAATTATGAATGTAATTTGTTTTTGAAAGATTGTGTTACCACAGGATCAGGATGTACAAACCTATTGAAAACTTGTGGCTCCTATTAGGGCACTGCTTAAACCTGTTTGAATTACATAGGAAGTGATGGAAATTGTACTGCTCCTTCAAATTAAACAGTTTCGGCCGCTTGTGTTGCAAAATCATGTTCTGGCGCTTCCACGAATATAAAAACTAATGAAGGTTGTAGAGCATATTCTTATTTATGCATAACAAATGGACAGGGATGTATCTCACAAGGTTCTTGTGAGGAATCGAGTCAATTGATTTCATGCGAGGGAATGTCATATTGCTCCGTTAATAAAATTTGTTTGAATAGGTCTTCTTGTTAAAACTATTTGAATAAAAGTCAATGCTTATCAAACTAGTAACAATATAATTCAGGAGGGCAAATCTACTTAAGAGATTGCATTTGGAAGGACGAGATAAAAAAATGCGAAAATAATTATTGCTACTAGTTACCATTAACTTTAAATTCTGACACACAGTGCAGCATTTAACTCAAAGGATGCTTAACAAAGGGGTAAGGCTGTGTGGATATCAACGAGCCGTGCTCTAGCTATTCAGGTCTAACTGCACAATGTGAAACATTCAAAGGAAATAATGGAACATCATAATGCACCCAGTTAACATCAGTAATCGACCCATCAAAATAATGTGTCGAAAAAAATAAATGCTCATAAGCAAGCACCCATAGTCTTTATAAAAATATATAGGCGAATTGCAACTCATTCTTGAGGGGATGCTTCTTTGATGGTCTAGATAATTGCACAAACGGAGATTGCTATTAGTATTTTGGGACTTAGACATATTGTGGATCAATTAACACAGCTATAAGCCTTGGGTAGCCATAAAAGTGTTGGAAAATAATAAATATTAATATTCAATAAACTAGCTGTATTCCGAGGGAGTGTGACTTGGCACCAGAAACATACAACACAGATAAATTGTGTGATACATTTTTAAGTGGGTGCATATCTAAAGGAAAGTTAGTAGGAGGATGCCAAGCATAATTCAAAAGTTGTTCCCAATATATTGGCACTTTGGCTTAATGTCTTGGATACTAAATAGAAAATAAGCAATGTTCCAAAACAACAAGATTCTGCAGAGAACTGATTTGTTCCAATAAAATTCCACCCTCTTCATCTTAATCTATAGGAGCTAAAGGTGAGTTTTGCTAGTCATTCACAAGCTTTGCCAGAGGGCATACCTGCTAAGTGGGGAGTGGATAAATAAAATCCTGTGTTGACCCAGCTGAGAATTCTTGTAATCAATATGTAGGTATATTAATATAATATATAAAGCCTTGGGATCGGACTAATATTCAAAAGCTAAGTATTGTAATTAGCTAAAGCTTCCAGGTAATAATACATGTGGATATACAAAAGGAGATTATTGCCAAATATCAACTTGCGACATATTTAATCTTTAAGATTCTTTATCTTTGAATATTCAGATTTGTTAGAACCTTGTAATTGATGGTACAATTAAATGTGGTTTACTAAATGAAAAAGCAACATCATGTTCTGTAAGGACTTGTGAAGATATAGGAATCAATAGTAATAGCTTCTGCCTCTAGTATAACGGTTAGAACTGTAATTGGCATTCAGATGGGGCTATATGCTATTCTGTATAGAAGGAGTGTTAAAATTATAAAATTCCTAATCAATTTATTAACAGTGAAATTCAGAAGGCATTATTTTGTAGTGGAATACGATCAACAAATCAAAATCATGGATGTGCCTATATAAATTCAGTTTCAACAACGTACTGTAGTCAGGCTCCTGAGTAATGTGCTGGAATTGGCATACCTAGTTAAATTACAAATTATTCTGACAGAATAAAATTTTGCTAATATTAAAAGCTATTAAATGGATTGACAGGTTGCTCTTACTAAGCTTCATAAACTGCATGCAGTAGTATAAGTCCATGTTCAGCATATAATTCATTTGATAACACTGATCTATCAAATTAAAAATTTTGTCAATAGTTAAAAGATTAAAATGGAAATGTTTGTTCATTCAAATCGGTTTAATAAGCTTGTGCTGATCCAAGTCTCAACTGCTCTGATTATATTACGTATGGAGTCACTATCAGTGAAAATCAGCAATTATGCTCTCGGCTTAAGACAATTAGCTAAATTTAGTGTGGATCAATTACAGGTGGCCTTTCAAATTGCAAAAACTTATCATGTGACGACATCAAGGCAGGATAGAGTCTATAGGCCTGTTCATCTTATAACATTAATTGTACTTTTGACGGATAAGATTGTGTTCCACTTTACGATTCCTGCAGTTAGTATACTGCTTAAAGTTCTGGATAAGGTTAATAGTATAATTGCTCACTATTAAAATAAATTAATGGTACCAAATGCGGATGGAGTACTGGAATTAAATGCTCTACAAGAGCCTGCAGTCAATTAATTGTCGGAGCAACCTTCCAGTCATGTGTGGAGTACGGATCTGCTTGTTAGTATGATGGGAAAAATTGCATTGATTAGAAAGATAATTGCTAATTATATTAACCAAATGGATAGAGTGATCAGGATAAAATTTTAGTTTGCAAAAGATTGATCAGTAAGAAGGGGAAATGTGTTTTTATAGTTGGAGGAAGTTCATGCATAGATATATAAGACAGTTGCAATTATAAATTATCATCTACAAATTCAAATGAATTATCCTTACTTATTTGTTCATTGTTATTTGATAGTAATGGAGTTTAATGTGGATACATATCTGGTGAAGCCTCTTGCTCTAAAAGGTTTTGTGAGCAAGCCTAGATGGCAGATTCAGATCTTGAATGTAATTCTTTCTTACGAGGATGCGAATAAGACAGTTCATCATATTGTTCAGCAAAATCCTGCAAAAATGCTCCAAAAACCTTCACAAAGGATTCTGAATGTTTAGAGTATTAATCAGAATGTTTTACAAATGGTCATGGTTGTTTAGATAGGACAGAGCCTTGTTCAAGTTATTATGGCACTAAATAACTTTGCGAAACGTTTCATGGAAATAATATTCGCTGCACAAACTTAGCAACAGCTGATACTTTTACTCCCTGTATGGATATTTCTTGTGAATCAAATACTACATCTTAAAGTGATTTAGAATGTATAGCATGGTATAATTTTAATCCTGAAGAAAAATCTACATGTGTTTGGAATGGAAATCTCGGATGTATTAAAATTTAGTCATGTAGTTAATACATCGGTACGATTGATAGCTGTTAATAAGTTACGGCCAAAGATGGTCCCTGCTTTGGAACCAGTAGTGATCCAGCTCAATGTTTAAGTAATTCAAGTGTTTGTATAAATGCCCCAAAATCATTCAATACTGATGAATAATGCAAAATTTGGGGATCAGCTTGTATGACTAATGGGTAAGGATGTATAGTGGCTTCCTCTGCAACATGTTCTAGCATAATAACATAATCTGCTTGTTCGATTTATAAATTAACAGAGGGATTGTAATGTGATTTAGCTGATCAATGCTCTTCATCACCGCTATCATGCATGGGATTTAAAACAGCCTCAGAATGCAATAATAATTACATATTAGGATCAAAAACAAAAGATTGTGGATGGGATGTTTATCTATAGCTTTGCATGGAATTGACATGTGAACTATTACCTGTCACCTTAACAACTGATTTTGCTTGTAGTAACGCATTGAAAGGATGCACCACAAATAGGGCAGGTTGTGTCAAATTGGGCAATTGCTCAACGTATGACAAGTTTTCCTGTGGTAATGCTATTGCAACTGATATTTAAAAGTCTTGTATTTGGAAGGATTCAAAATGTAGACAAAGGATGTGTTGCGTTTTTACCCTAATGCACTACATCAGGAACTGGATGTATTGCATAATCTTAATGCTCATAATATTTGGAACAAGCTGGTTGTGTTCAAGGAACAGATGGAGTTTGCTTTTGGGAAAAAACCTCCACACAATCCTTTTGTAGACTCAAATAATGCTAGGATGTTCAATCGAACCTAAGTTCTCTGTGTGCCAGTGCGATACCTGCTGTCAATTGTGTTTCAAATGGAATTAATTGCATTCCTAAATCAGTCTGTTAAGATTATACCTCAAAAGAAGCTTGCCTTGGAGGAGGTTTATATTCTCCTTGCGCTTTCATTCCAAGCCTAGATTTATTATCTCCAAATCAAGGGGCATGCATTTAATTTGATTCATGCCAATCTGCTAGCAACGACGAAGTCACCTGTAATTCTAAATCAGATTCTTGCTATTTTACTTAGACCCCTTTGGGAATAACTTAATGCTTACCTCACACTTGTCAAACAAAAGCCATAGGATCAGTTTGCTAACCTGTGCCATCATGGGATTTATAGACTTATTAAATATGCGTTTAGGTTGGCAATACTTGTATAGCTGGTGAGCCCGTTTTATTTAAGTAGGAGTCATGTTTCAGAAATACATTGGGAACCCATAGCTGGAATCCACTCACGAATACTTGTCAGATTTGCTAGCGAATTCAATAAATCTAAAACTAATGGGAGAAAATTTTCGTTGTTGGATTAATCATTATTTTGATTTGAGAGAAATTAGTGAAACCAATATATCAATTTAAAAATTGTATATAAAATCAAACATTATCTTCTTTGTTTCGAATTGACTCAATATAATATTTCACCTTCTCTAGAGTGAGAACAGGAATAAAATGTAGAATTCTCATTGAAAAAAACTTCGAAGCCTAAGGATATTTATGATTATTCAAGAATTAAGGGAGTAAAATAATGACATCTCTGAAATAATTCTTTTCTACTTATCAAATACTGAATATTTTGATAAATAAATAGTTAATACTGAGCACAACATTTAAATACTTTCTCTCTTAATTCTATTTAATTAAGTTTTAACCTCAAATCGGGTTAGGAAAACAAATCTGTTGAAAAAAAATTTTAAAATGAAAAATATTACTGATATTCCCAACTTTTATGTTTATTTACAATTAAAATTACACAAATAATAATATCATGCATCGAGATTTTAGAAAGTATATAATAGTTCTTGCACCTCTTCTTGTTGAATCCTTATCATTAATGGATTCCTAAAGGTTCTGTTAGCTGAATCCTATTCTAGAGCCCCTAATTCCATTTCTATCTGAAAATCATTTTATTAGTAATCTTGTTAATTATGATTAACTTGATTATCTTGGTTATCAAGTTAATCATAAAGTTAATCTTACTGAACTTGATGAACTTGTTGAGCATCTAAAATAAAATATAATATCATTTCAAAACCCTAAAATATTAAAATTAAAATTATGATGGTATATGAATATTCTATATCTGCCAGTTCAAAATTCAAACAGTTTTTGTCTAAGTTTTTCTCATAGTTATTTATCAGTATTAATTCAACCCAATTTATCAATAAAATAATAGCAGTACACAAATAATAGTAGCAGTACCTAATAGGGTTTGAATTAAATATGCAACACATAACATACAAGTTTAAGGAATTGAAAATAACGAAAATAACTACAGACACCCACATGAGTTCTTCCTAATGTTTTAAGCTCTCTTATTATTCTTATCTAATTAATTTGATTCATTTATACATTTTATTTTTTACTCGACATTCGGGTTTAACATAATATTATTTTTTACCATTTATACTATAAACTTAGTTTGTTAGATTATCGTATGGTCTAGTCTGTTAATAAAATTTATAATTTTAGTTAACTTAAAGAATTAGTTCGACAGAAAAATGAGCTATAGAAGTAATCAACTCTTAGTATGAGCAATCATCTTCTTTTTATATATTTAGTGTATAATTGCTACTGTTTAGTTTATTGCAAAATCCATTCGTCACAAATATATTTGTAAATGCTTCTGTAGGGTTATTTTCTAAAACCTCTATTCGCATGTTATCCTTGTGTTTTGAGGAATCTTGTTTCTTTAATATAAATTTGGAAATAGGACATTTCTCAGTTTTCAATATACATATATGATCATCGTCTAATCCACATTATGTTTAATTAAGGGCAGTGCAATTATTGCCTTGATCAATTTGTTATTATATTGTCATTATAGATTTGGTTATACAAATTTTTAAAGTATAATGTAAGTTATTGGCTTTTTGGAAAGGCCATAAGTCAGTTGTGAAAGAATCAGCTTCATTAATTTTTTCACAATTTTGAAAGTTTTTTTATGATTCTGTACATTTTTATGCATATATTTGTTCACTGCATTTACACCCCTCTCTGGTGGCAACCTTCTCAGATAAAAGTTCTTAATCTCCATCATTGCAAGATGGGCTAGTATAAATATCTGACACAGGTGTTTCATTAAGTTGGTCATTCTGTTTTTAAATGTTAGGTTTACTATCTATCATATAAATCTCTGAGGCCAATATGCATGACAATATGAAACCTATGATGATTAGAAGAAAAAAGGTTGAATAAACACAAGCTCTAAAGCGAATATTAGCTCTAGCCTTAGCTCTCAATTTTAGTTATTATTGGCTTATCCTCTCCATATGGCAACATACTACTAAATCTCAATCACAATCTAATTCATGATTATTCTATTTATAATTAGATTCTATCATGAAAAAAAGAAATATATAATCAAATAGCTTGTTAAATATATAAAAGTAGAAAAGCTCTATCAAACTGTTAGAGGGTTGGGCATATAAAAGTTTACTCAGAACTTATGAAATATTGTAATTAAGTTTTTTTTTAATTAATAAATTTTACAAATTAAAATTTATTTAAATTTCTCAAAACAAATTCAAACTATCAATCATAAGTTTCTTGCACTTGGGCTTATATTATTATTTTAACAAATTTTTAAACTTAATGAGGTTTCTTATTTCTTAATCCTCAAATATGGGGAACAACAAATAAATGTTTATTTTCTAATTATTGCACAAAATTCAGAATATAAACGGATAGACATTATTAGACATTCCTATTCAATTAGAAATAGTAATTCAAAACTAATTCCTACCAATTTTTAAACTTTCACTTATATATATATTTAATTGCATTTAATATATTTTATATCATTATTGACTACTCTTATTAATTAACCCTAAATTGCTACTAGATCTATGTATGGAGTGCAGACTATATGATTTGTCGCTATTAGGAATTTTTGAGATTTTCTACTATACTTTTATAGTCAAAGGCATCTCATGACACTTTAAATTTTAGTAATTTATAATCATAGTTAAAGTTCTACTGAATGTATAAAACCCAAATATTATATATCCTTGAATTATGTCATCGAAATGAATTAGCCAACAATTATCATAGGTGTTGTGATTATAGAAATAGTTAAATATTAGTAAGGAAATAGTTGATATAATGATTAGAACCTCTAAAAATTTTAGCCCGATATGAATTAAATTGGATTATGATTTAAAATATGTAATTAATTACAAAACGAAGGTGACAGTAAAAATAACTAATTGAAAAATCGTAATAATATATATAATATTATTATAAAATAGAAGATTATCCTTTAATTCTAACCTAATTAATGAAATAATTAATTACATAATGACACTGCACTCTTCTGTGATATCAAAACTTAAACTACATATTTCGAATGTTCCGTTTTATTCTTATAAACCTGGTCTATTTTCATAATAATTTTTATATTGATTATTAACTATCAGCATTTATTTGATCTTATATTATATTATACTTTTCAAATTGTTTGGGTATTTTGCATATCTTATTTCATCATTTAGTATATAATCTAATTATTTGATCGATTGGGTTTATTTAGAGCAAGACCCATTAGTTACTATGAGATCACTTATAAAACTAGTTGTATTTCTTAACCTGTTTACTATTGGGTCATTATCAAAAGTGTCACCCTGTAAGCTTCTTTCCATTTCAAAGCTTGATAAAGGACATGATTAGTTAGATAACTAACAAACAAATAGACGTTAATTCTAGCAAAGTTTATAATTCTCTTAGCAATTTCCATTTTGGTATTTTTTATTTAATAGTTTATCCATAGGTGATGAATTGCCTCTTAAAATCTAAATAGGTAATCCATAATCAAGATCAAGACCCTTTCTAAATGGAAATGTTGATATTTCTATCTATTAATTGGGATTTACTATTGCGCAGTTTTGATTTTAGAGTTGACTAATTGAACAATTAAAGGGATATAGTTATTCCTAACATTAACATCCAGTTTTTGTTGATGAAATATTGTATTACAGTTATTCCTTAGAAAAATCAGTTGTTTGGTTAACTATAATGTCGTTTAGGTAATTTTATGATAATGATTGCATTAATTGAGAAATAGAATCATTAATATCAGAGGCATTTATGGTTTTGAGCAAGTGGAGCAAGATTATGATACATGCTATCCTAGATGTGTGATATAAAAAATGAAGCACCATTATGTTCTTAGATTTTATTTATCCATTTTCTTGTTGCATTTTGTTTAACTCTGGAAATAAGCATTGCAAAATATTATTCAGATAAAATAATGTTCCCATAGAAAATAATCTATTTTCGAGATTTTTCTTTTAATAATAATTATTCAAAAATCATATTCCAATTTGTATTAGATTTTAAATGAAATTAAGTTATTTAGAATTTTATTAGCCCAGAATCCACTAAAGGAGAACAAAATGCAATTTAGTTTTCCTTTTTCAATTACTAAATATTTAAGAGTCAAATTATATTACTGATTCATATCCTTAAATTACTATAATACTTGAGATAAATATAGAAAGAGATACAAATATCGTATGACAAATAAAATACTTATTAAATTTCATTAAATTATAGTATTTATTTATGAATTAATTTAAGTGTTAGGATGTTCAGCACAACTAGAATCAAATACTTGCTATCTGTGTGAATAAGAAGTGCCAAAAAAGAGAGAGAAAAATATGTTTTGATTGTAGTAAGTAAAAAATACATGGCGACAAATAACACAATGTGGATGATATAATTAATTAATAAGAATTAGAAATCCTTATATAAAACTTCAAAATGATTTAAAATGAAAACTAATAACACTTTAAAAAGTAATGTATTGAAAAAATATCAGATATCTAAAGCAATATCAATATTCTGTTGAATAAATTATAATATTATGATTAGATCATAAATGACTCATAAAAAAAATCTGATACAATAATTCATGATTGTTCATAATAAGATTATTTAGAGAGGCAATGTAAACAAAATATAGGGCTTTACTAATATTTTGATGATTTGTAAAAAGAAATATAACAATTCTAATAATTTGAGAGGAAAATTGAAAATAGATACATAAATAATGAATTAGAAGACCTATGTAACTCATTCATTAAATAAATTAATTCATGTAAGTAAGAGCTTTATAAAAGATAACTTATGAATCAATTGGATAGTTAACAAATAACATAAATGCCATAATTAACTCAGTATTCTAAAATAAAGTAATAAAATATAAATAAGAAACATAAGGAAAAGTTAAGCCATATCTATATTGTCGGAACAGTCATAATTCTACTGGCAATATACATGAATTTTAATTTTTAAAATAAAGAAAAATTCTAATTTTTAAAATAATAAATACAAGGATATAAAGAAAAGCATTAAATATAATGTGATGTTCCTCCTTCACATTATTTGAAAGCAGGTCTCGTCAATAACTACCTCTCAAGATATGACTAAGCGATTGAATAATTTTCCAAGGAATTTAAAATTAATCCTTAGAACTAATTTGCCTTGTTGAATATAGGTAATATTAGTTCTAAAAAGTAGCAAAATCTTACCAATAACTTGGGTAATATAGGAATGCCCTTCAAATCTACCAAAATGTATTATAATTAGATCCGAATTCTGTAGTGGCTTATTTGAATATGGGTAAAATTCAATAATATATTAGGAAATTGTTTCTATTTATAAGACAAATTCAAGGAAGCAGCAAAATTGTATGCGGATGCAATTTTGATCGATCCTTACAACCTGGATGCAATCAATAATAGAGGTATGATTTAAATATAATGAAGGGATGGCCTTATTTTAATTATAACAATACCAATATGCACTTCAATAATTTGTAAGAGCTTATGAATTATCTCCTAATTTTATTAAGGCTCTATACAATAAAGGTATAGAAATAAGTAATATTCAAAAGGAATTACTGAGAATAGACTTGGATTATACGAAGATGCAAGCAATTCATTTGATTAATTACTATTATTGGCTCCAGATGATTATGATGCTTTATTCTAGAAAGGTACTTATAAAATTACTATATAAAAGCATTGAGTCTATACTATTAGCATAAATATGAATAATCAAATGAGGTTCTAGATAAAATAAAAAATGTGCAGAGTCTTAATTAATAATCAATCAACTATTTTAAGCTAAAGTTATATGACTTAGCAGTCGAAGTTAATAAATTGGTATTAAATATGGACTCAGCAAACAAGTAAGCCCTGACCATCCAAGTAAGCATACATAAAATTTATATAGAATGTACTTATTGGAGAACATAGAGGATATTGATTATAATTTATTTTATTTATTTATATTTAAGGGTTGTAAATACTAAGATAGTCTAATAATAACAGGGATGTATATTCTATGAGAGATAATAAGAAATTATATTCATTAGAGAAATAATTAATAAAATAAAGAACAAAAACTAGATTCTTCACTTAAATTTGAATGGGTGATAAATCTCTATTTGTTTCTCACTAAGTGCTAAAATATGTTGTTGTTAGTCATCTAGTTTATCAAAGCATTTTTAAATCATTATCGATATTTATCTTCTTATTTCACTGTAGATTGGATATTATCCTCTTCCATGATATTTTCTCCATACTAATTCTCATATTAATATGACTCATTAAATATAGTATATATTCAGGTATTTTTATTTAAAGTAAAAATAAGGATATATTTTGGATAACTAAATAATGAGTTTAAGTCATAGGAAATTGTGTGACCAACAAGGACATAAGAGACTAACAGTATACGATTGTTGTACTTATGTTGACTGCAAATAGCCTAGATGGCTGTGTTCAAAATGTTATAGTTAAAATTTGCATGCCCATGATAAATAAAATGATGATCATATTATGAATCAAATAAGATTTTCTTAAAAAATAACACAAGATATCAAGGCTTTGTAGGACCCTGAGACATAAGAGTTATTGAATATTATAAAATAGAATGTCCATGAGGTAAATAAATATATTCAAGATGCTGAAAGGGAGATAAAAAATTTAGCATAAATAATAAATGACACTTTGTAGAATTTGATAAGATAAACAGATTAGAGCTATTAGCAAGACATAAAGGCATAAATACAGGAAAACAAATTTTATGATCTTGGAGATTAGATGATTGATTAAATGTTGTAATTAGGACAACAATAATTGACATAGAGAAAACTGGCCATCATAAAGCTGTCTATTGACAAATTGTAGGACAGATTAGCATTAATATAACAGTAATGCACTAGACCAACAGCAGTATAGGCATAATTAAAATTAACTACATGTTAAGTAGAAAACATATTCTATGCTACTGAAAATAATTTATCATCTGCAGCCGTATCTAATGATCTTAAATACATCATAGCTGGTGGAGTAGACTCTGAATTGATGATATGGAATTATAATACTCTACAACTATTGGAGACAATCAAAATGCAATAGTGGATTAGTTCATGCATATTCTCTGATGACTCATAATCCATATTCGTAGGTGATTTTAAGGGAAGCATATATTAATATGTTATAGAGGATGTAATATTTGTGCAAAATTTGGAGGCAAAATTGCATGATGATGCAATTAGTAATATAGTTTAGATAAATAAACAACACATATTAACAAGTTCAGATGATGGGATCATAATCAAGTACGATTATGCCAATAAAGCATAATTATATAAAATAAGAGCACATAGAGATTCTGTATTAGGATTGGATTATGATAGAATAAGGAATTTCCTTGTAAGCTCGTCTGAGGACAGGCAACTTAAGTTATATGATGGAATAAATGGTAAAATACAAATAGATAGATCAGATGATAACATTATTTGTTAACTTCAAATAATTACTAATAATAATTAGTTGTTGACATTAGATCATTAAGGGAACTTGAAACTTTATGGAATAGATTTAGAGAAGAAGGATATTATCTTTATCAGATTGATCACAAAGCAATAGGATGCCATGAATTTTTCATTAGTTCTATATAATTTCTTCATTGTGGTTGTGTGTAGGTAGACTGCGACAATAGTTGGATTGGATGGATCACATATTAGAACTGTTGATCACAATATAGATGATAAATGTATTATATTTATATATTGCTTAGTCATGTTTGGGACTTAACAGGTTAATTCTCTCAAGGCAATATTAGTAAGAGGCTTAAGTAATTATCATTATATAATTTAGAATAATTATCTGTCATTAAATTGGATTTAGATATATAACTGCAAAAAGAGGAGCATGTATAATGAGATACATAAATTTGAGTTATTGATAAAAAGATATATTATTTAGAATATATAAATCATGATCCATTGATAAACGATAGTTGTAAAATACTGCAATCTTCTCCTCCAAATTATGATGCACACTTACACTTTCCTGTACTATCGCATTCTCCGTTATTTGAACAATCATTCAAACAAAAAATGGTACTACAATCGTTTCCTCCTCTGTATGATGTTTAATTGCATTGACATAGGGAATATGGAAAATATTATTAGCAAACTCCGTTATTTGTACAGCTGTTCAAGCAGGTTGTTTAAGTAGTGCAGAAATCAGTTAAATTGTAATCACTATCACATTAGCACTGTCCATTTACACACTCACCATGATCATAACATTCTACACAAATATCGGGCTAATATAGAAATGAAAAACATGCTCCATTACAGATTTTTTAATCACAATATACACCTTTATAACCATCTTTGCATTATTACATTCCATACATGTGATAATCTGCATTCTAATAGCTTAATGATAATTAAACAAGATTTTAATTTCCTAGAAAATATAATTCATTATTATATGCTAAAATCTATTATGTTTGTGATGGAATTTGTGTGTTCTTATATATCTAATACCATTCTTATTCCAAGATATCTAGTACATAGAGATATTATTGATCTACTAAAGCAAATATATTCTTATTTATATTGATCAATTATGCCATAGGTGGAGTCTAGGAAAAACTAGGGATATTCTTAATACTAAACTGTTACCACACCTAGTATTCTAAATAGTATTTCCATATTGTCTATTAGAAGACTTGTAGCTAAGAACCAAAGAATGCATAGACACAGTTATCGTAATAAATCAATTAAGTGTTATCTAAACAAGGAACTATAGCACAATCTGTAGTGTTCTTATTAGTATAATTTAAACTAAATGATATGTTGTTATTTTTTAGGTAACTTAGTTAAGGAAACTATTAATAAAATGTGACAGTGTCTGATGATCCATCATAGATAGTCTATTATAATGTCACAATGTATAAACTTTGATTAGTCAATAATGTTTGATTGAATTAATTACTATTAAGTTGTATTAGGTCTATCTAATATAGTTGATAACTCTTATCCTAAGTTTATCCATAAATGTATAAATAATTATTTTCTCCTAATGCAACTGCATAATTTGTCATCTGTTATGTTAGTGGATATTGAGCATTTGTTTATTAACACCCATCTGTAGGCACTCTTATTTAGTATATATTGCTGCTCGTTATTGCATAAAAGGTATTATTCACGATTATTGATTTAGAATTATTATAGCATATGCTAACTACTTATTGATCTAATCTTGCAATTTATAAGGTCGATGATAGGCATTCTTTTTGAGAAGTTGAAGTAAACAATTAGCAATTTGAGTAAACAACAGATGCTCCTTTTACAACAATTAAATATAAAATAAAATACATTAATTTTCTCACTATCTAATGGATTTCTATGTTACTACGCAGAGAGGCATTAAAATCCATATTCCCTGTGTTTCTTTCTCAGTTGTTAAAATAATTTCATCCATATGATTGATTGCATTATATATAAGTAGAAATTAAAAATAAAAAATTATAAAATCAACCTCAAGGTGTAAAATATTGTCCGATACGGAACCACATTATCGATCACCCTCCTATTATTGTCTTATAAACATGAGTTTAATCATCTAACAAAATTTTAGCATCTTAGTACTAATAGCCCTCTTAAATTTATATACCATAAGCTAGAAGTCAAAGTAAGTATAAACATCATATAACAGTTAATTAATTACTGAGGTTTTAATATTAATTAAAAAAAACATTTGCTGAATGATCAACACCTAAAAGGTCTTAATTTTAATTATTTTGCCCTTCTAATTAAAATTAATTAATGTTTTTTGGTTAAATTTCGTTGCTTTGTATCAGGGGTAGGTCAATGATTTTTAAGAGTTCTTTAACGAAACCTGTTGAAGGTTAATCAGGACACTTCAACTTATTCCATTCCGGTGGTTTAAAAAAAAATTACGAAAGTTTTGCTAAAATGATATTAAGTTATGAATCATGATTTTTTTCAACTTACCAGAAAGTTAAAGAAATTATGGAACCCTTCTCAAGGCATGATTATATAAATTATGATAGGCTTATAATTGTGGTTCATCAAGGAAAATAGTTAATTTTATTTATGTAATGTATTTGGTATGGATAAGTCGCTGACGTCCGATTTAACGTCTTTTACGAGAGGTTTATAAATCGGGATCTTCATTTTGATAATGATAATATATTTTTATAGATACAAATCATATGATTACGAAGATTGCCCTCATAGGATTATTGATCCTTCTAACTTCGTCTCAAACAACAGTAACACCAAAGACACAAATGTGTTCATGCTCAAACCTCCTAAATCAACAGGATTGCCAAATCTAGTAAGGTTGTGCATGGTCTGTGGCACAAACTAATAGCACCAACAATTCGAATATTACAGCTACAACAGGTATAAATCATTCCAAATTGTTAGGCTAATGTCTCAATGCCACTACGACTAGCACAAACCAAACTTAACTAGCAGTCAACTAATGCTCGATGATTACAAATCTCACATTGTGTGCTCAATCTCTTGGATGTGCATTTTTGAATAATTCTTGCATTCTTTTCTCAGGATGCTCTGCCTACGTCTATTCCACCAACTCACAATGCTAGGCTGTCTCTAACTTATGCACCACTGACGGAACAAGATGTTCGGACCCCCAGCCCTGTTTGCAATACACTACTTAGTCATTATGTATAGGTAATCTAACGTATTTAATAATGCAGACAACATTTCATCATCCGGTGCTAAGTCATGCAAATGGATTCAACCAACCTAATAAGGCTCATAAGGGTAGTGCAGTGACAAGGATTGTTCCGATGCACCAAGCAAGTTCAACACTAATGATTAGTGCAATGCATGGATCTCAGGGTGTCTCACAACAGGCTAAGGCTGCACTAATTCTTTGGGAACTTGCAGCACATACACTCAGGCAGCTGGATGTGCAGGTATGATTGGTTCAGATGGTCCATGCACGAAAAATACAGACTAAGGATCTCTTGTTTGCAGGCCCCTTGCATGCACTGATGCTCCAATTACCCTCTCAACTAATGCTGATTGCTCAAAGTTCTTGAATGGTTGTTTAACAACTGGAAAAGGTTGTGTAAAGACTCTTTAATCATGTAGTTCTTATTAGCAATCATAATCATGCGCGAGTCTGATTGGCTCAGAGGGTCCATGTACAGTGGACACTACAGCTAGTTCAACAACATGTAGAGCATTGAGTTGTGTGGATGCACCAACAAGTTTGACCACCAATGATGGATGCAATTAATTTTTGAAAAATTGTTTGACTACAGGGCAAGGTTGTGTAAAAACACTAGGACAATGCTCAACATATACAGGAACTGATTCTTAATGTAATTTATATATAGGGTCTGATGGAAACTGTAAAGGGACAGGATCGACAGCATCCTAATGTCAAGTTAGGAATTGTTAGGATGCTCCAAAAACCATCAATACTGATTCAGGATGTAACTCGTATCAAAAGGGTTGCATAACGAATGGTTATGGTTGTGTTGTTAGTCTCTCGTTGTGTTAGTAATATTCAGGAACAGCAACAACATGTTTATTATATAAAGGTAGTGATGGCAATTGTATGGCCCCTAGCACATAAACCACAGACGGTCCATGTAGTGTAAAAGTTTGCTCAAATGCGACACAAAATACAAATAGTAATTCAGGATGCTAATAATATTCTTATAATTGTGTCACCAATGGCACAGCATGCATTCCTTAGCCAACTTGCGAAACTACTCAACAATCAATTACTTGCGAAGGCAATACAAGCTGCTCATCTACTTAGATATGTTTAGACAGATCCTCTTGTACAAATTACTATAGCCAATCACTTTGCTCGTTAAATTAATAATAATATAAAATTGGTTCAAAAGTATATCAGAGAAAATGTCAATGGAGTACTACTTGTTAAAACACCTTGTGCAGCTCGCTCCCAACTACTTTGACAACTGATTAAGACTGTGATACTGCCTTATCTGGCTGCCTCACAAAAGGAAATGGATGTGTAGATATAAATGATGATTGCACCAAATATTAAGGATTGATAGCAACTTGCTCTAAATATAAGGGATTAAATGGCACTTAGATTTGCACTTAATTGGCATCTGAGACAAATACCTCAGCCTCATGCATAGCAGTAACATAATGCTCACAAGCCAAATTATACAGTTCAATAGCATAAACCTCAAATACCACTTGTGATACATTTTTAAAAGGATGCTATTTCAATGGATTAGATAATTGTACAAATGGGGATTGTACAACATACTTTGGAACTTAAACAACTTGTTAAACTATCAACACTGCAACTAGTTCAAATAAACCCTAGCAATGTTGGAAAGTTGATTAACCTACAAATGCAGCAACGGCTTGCATTCCTAGGACATGTGCCCATGCAATAGTCAGTGCCACATCGCCATTTAATACTGACACACTCTGTTAGAGTTTCATGCAGAGTTGTGTTTGGAATGGCACATCTGAAGGTGGGTGTCAAGATGCATCAACTGCATGCACAAGCTATACAGGATCAGTTTCATAGTGTAACTCATTTGCTCAAAATGGTTAAAAGTGCACCAAAACTTCAGGATTTTGCAAATTATCAATAACTCCAACTATACCACCAAAGAAATGCAATGAAAATACACCTCCAAATACAATAACACATGCATACGATGCATAAAGATATTGTCAGCAATTTTTTGATATGGAGAAAGTTGTAATTATAATCTTGGCAATTGTACAGACCCTGCGGGTAGCTGTGATAAATATTTAACATCAGGATCAACTGATGCTGATAAAAATACTTATTGCTCGAAAATTAAATTAAGCACACAAGTTTGCACTTATATGTCAGGAGATTTCTGTGCAAAAGGAACTTGTGAGAAGGTTCAAGCAATTGGCTCAACAGATCAAGAAAAATTAAATTTTTGCACATCAACAGTTGTAGATTTTACAAATGGTAATTAGACAAAATGCTTGTATGATTAGGTAGCAGGCTATTGTTATTCCAAACAAAGTTGTGGAGTAGTTACTAAATACCTGCATCTATCCAAAGCGATTTTGTTAAGAAAATTAAATATTGTGTGGCATAAACAGAGTAAAACAACTTAGTATATTGTACTTATACTGGTTAATCAGGTAACTGTGAAAATTTAAAATATTTATGTTCAGATATTATCTTACCAACTGGTGCTAATGCTCAATATAATAGCATGATTTGCTTATTATTAAGACCAGCATTTTAATAATGTTAATTGAAATCAGATGGCTCGGGATGTGAAGTATTCAAATGCGATTCATAAACAATTTCGCTTGACGCAGGATTAGCCTCAAATAGTTTAAATAAGTGGTAATTCTGCCTGACAAAATTTATAACTCAATGTGGATACGACGATACTAGTGATAAATGTGTAGCAGCCACTCCTTGCTCATCAATAAAAACATATGGTACTGATCCTGCAACAAATAGATAAATGTGTAGGAAATATTCAAATCCATCATGTGCTTATAGTAGCGGAAATACATGTGAAAATTATTAATGCTCAAAAATGACCACAAATTTGAGTGTTGCTTTATGTTAAGAGTATAGTTAATACTGCTTCTTTGATGGTGTTTCATGTATAGCTATTAAGAATAATTGTTCTGATTATGTAGCACAATCAACCGGATCTGGATAGTTGCTAAATTGCATAAATCTAGCTAATCTTAATGGAATAAAATGTGGATATGCCGCTGGTAGTAATTGTAAAGATAGAGTTTGTTAGGACATTTCAACTGGAGGCTCAGACCAACTGTGTACATCTTATACAAGCGGATGCATTTTTAATGGAGTTGGCTGTGGAGGGGTAGGAACCTGTGATACCTATACTGCATATGGAACTACTTCAAATGAAAAAGGAACTTTTTGTAATACTAGACAATCTTCCGATTCAAGCAAATGTACTTATGTCGCTGGAGCCACTAACTGCTCAAAGGCATAAACTTCATGCACATCATATTAGACAAGCACATTCGTAGGAGCTACACCAGATATTGCATGTAATTTACTTATAGATTCAAATGGGCAAGCATGTCAGTACAATAATGGTACAACATGCTCAAATGGTGATTGTAATGGTGCTCCAGCTACAGTAAATTCAGATGCTGATTGTTAAGCCTACAAATCATTTTGTAAATTAGATAATACAACGCCCTGCTAGTCAAGAAGCTGCTCAAGTGCTCCTACCACCAATGTGACAGACTAAGCATGTGATACTTATCGTAAAGGATGTGTAACAAATGGTAATGGATGCATCGAATCGAGCTCTAACTGCTCAGACTTCAAAGGAACAGCTGCTACTTGTGCAACTTTTCGTGGAAACAATGGATCACAATTATGCGGAAATGATGCCACATCTGCAGCTACTGACTCATGTAAGAACAGAACTTGTTTATAAAATAATACAGCTAAAAGTGACTAAGATTGTGATAAATGGATTCCACCGATTGGGAATACGAAAAGTTGTGTTTGGAATGGAACTAGTGGATGCGTCCCTCCTTAAAATTGCTCTTCATTTTAGGGCACAGTAGATACTTGTCCTAAATTCACAGCATTAGATGGACCATGTTAAGGAATCGGTACCTCAATATCAGCTTGTTCTCCTATTATTTGCCTGAATGCTCCTGCAAATTACAATACTGACGCTCAATGCAAATCTTGGGGACCTAATTGCATGACTAACGGATTCGGCTGTATTTCAATGGGACAATGCACAAGTATTGCAGCAAATTAATCCTGCACATAGTACTAGAATACACTTGGGTGTGATTTGGCAAAAACATGCAAATCCAAACCATAACAGTGTAGTGATTTTACTACGGCCACTGAGTGTAATAATATTCCGATAGCTGGTTTTACGTTACCTGGATGTGGATGGAATGCAAAAACAAATTCATGTGGAATATTATCATGTGCCAATCTACCACTAACATTAACAACTGATCAATAATGTAGCCAATCTATATCAAATTGCACTACAACAGGGAGTGGGTGCATAGTGAAAGGAGCTTGTTCAACATATTCCAAATAAGTTTGTGGAATTGCTGCAACAACTGACCTATAGAAGGTTTGCATTTGGTCAAATTCTGTTTGCAGACCCATCTAATGTACTGATAATACAACAGCAACTAGTGATAGTGCATGTGACAGTTATTTAACTGGTTGTAAATCAACTGGTACTGGTTGTGGAATAAATTTAACTTGCCAATAATATACAAACTCATAAATCTGTAAGAAAGACTATACAGGAAATCCATGTATTTGGATTTAATCAAATAAACAAGGCTCTTGCATTAATTACACTAAATGCTTAGATGTTATCAGTAGTTCGCATAAAGATTGCTAGAATATTTCACCTCAATGCACTACTAATGGAACTAATTGTATTGCAATAACATCTTGTGAGAAAACTATTTCATAAGCAAGTTGCATCATAGGAACTGATGGAATTTGTGGATGGCTTCCCGCATCTGGAACTAGTAGCGCAAGTTGTGCTTTGTTCACTAATTGTGCTTCAGCAATTGGAAAAACTACTCTATAGTGTTAAGCCTGGAGCAATACTTGTATTTCTGATGGAGTTTCCTGTATTTCTAAATCCCAATGCTCATCATATTAAACATAGGTAGCTTGTCAAAATTAAGGAAATGATGGAAACTGTATATGGATAGCCTCACAGACTACACCAACTAGTGGAACTTGCAGACTTTAATTGTGTTCTGATGCCACTACTAATATAAATACCCATTCAGGATGTTCTTCATTTGTAGCCACTACACAGTGCACAACCTCAGGAACAGGTTGTATTTCACTATCGACTTGTTCATTGTATAAAGTCTAGGTGGGGTGTGTGATTGGTACAGATGGTGAGTGTTTTTGGTAAACACCTGCTACTAATTCAACTGATGCTGCATAATGTAGACTCAAATAATGCACTGATAATATGCTAACAACATCTTCTGCATGCCTGAATTCATTGTCTGGTTAGAAATGTGTATCCAATGGGGTTAATTGTATAAAATAAGCAACTTGTTCCTCTTACACAAGCAAAGAGGCCTGTTTAGGAGGGGGATCGGATGGTTAATGCGCTTTTACTCCTAGTTCTAACTCAACAACAATAGGAAAATGTTAATTATTCTAAAGTTGTGACAGTGCCAGTCAGGATCAAATTACATGCAATTCTAGATAAGACTCATGTTACTTCAATTAAACTACAGTTAATGGAACAACTACAACTTCATGCTTGTCTCACACTTGTTAGACCAAAGCTTAAGCTTCATAATGCATCCCAGTTCCTTCATTTGATCTATCAACATACTAGATTTGTGTGTTGAGTAATGGAAAATGTGTTGCAGGAAATCCAAGTGAATTCACAGCAGCAAATTGTTATCAAAGCACTGTTGCTACATACACATGGAATCCAACAACACAGAGCTGCAGCGCTTGCAATCAAGGTAATTCAATCATAAATAATACAAACAACAATCAAACAAATTCAAGTAGCTTATAAAGCTACATTATAGCATTGATAATCATGTAATTTGCAATTATTTGAAGATTGAATTATTATTATAAGAATATACATATCATTCATTTTTATAATTTCATAAGAATAAATTAATTATATATTAGAAATAAAATATCAAATATTCTTGTCCCATAAGACTTTTTTAATGAAGGATTTTTCTATTATTATCTTTCCTTCCTTATACTTTTAGGATTATTCCATGGCCAATATCTAGATATTCTTATTAAAATTACATATTTCCATCCAACATATATGTTACATCCTTTACACATTACGTCTTAAACAATATGTTTACCAGTTTTCAATTCTTTCTCCTCACTCGGTCCAGTATATAGATTTATGCCCTTCTCAAACAAGTAGGCCTTTCCTGTCTATCCTGTAAATTGCTTAGAAAAATAATTATAATAATTTACTTTTGATACCAAGGCATCTAAGTTGGTTAGTTAAACGTTGCATTTTTTGCAGCTGTAGATATGTGTGCCATCGAAAAACTCTTAGAGAAATCTAACCATTTAAATTTATAATTATAAAGAAATTTTATATATTTTAATTCTCTTCGAATATTATAATTTTTTTATAATGGAAAATATTGAATTTATACACTTCGAAGAAATAGACTCAACATAAACTTATGCAAAATAGAATGTTGATAAGTTTAAAGGAAAGAATGTGGCAATTAGAGCTGATTATTAAAGTCATGGAAGAGGATAATATGATAGAAAATGGGAATCTAATAAATCTAAAAACATATATGTGACCTATGTGTTTGGTTTTAAATCATTATAATACCTATCAAATATACCTTTGGTAACTGCACTGGTTGTTCTGGATACAATTAAGTAGTTTACAACATTGTAGCCTTAAATAAAATGGCCAAATGACGTCTACATCAGTGATAGAAAAACTTGTGGGATATTAGAAGAATCAGAATTCCAAGAGCAATTAACTCTGTTTTTAGGAATAGGAATTAACATAGATAAGAGCCCAGAGTATGCTACAAATATTGAAAGCGAGTATAAGTAATAGATTGACGACAAGGAATTTTATAAAGCTCTCTCCTATAGGTTATTAGAATACTTATAGAAACTTGACGAAAATGGATTTCAATAATTTGTTTAGCCTTTGAATTAGGTTTTATACAAGAGAGACCAGATATGTGAATTTGTTCACCCTAAAACTGAAGAGACATTATATAAAGGTTAATTGATAGGAATCAATGAGGTATTAAATCAAATTAATAAATATAGATTGGTCTTTTATAGATTAGATAAGATGACGGATTGTTGATAACCATATAAAATGACGTGAGAATTAAATTAATTAATTAATGATTAACGCATCATAGTTTGCATTATCTCAAAATCATGCTCTTGTTGAGAAGATTCCACTCCTCAAAGTAGATGCAAACCATCCTAAAAATCTCATATCATTCATGAAGGGTGACCCAACAGAGTTTGGATTCAAAGAATGTCAGATGTCTAATGTTGGATACGATATTGTAAGAGCATCAATAGCCAAATCTGAAAATCATAGTTATGGACCCTCATGTGGAACAATAGTATTTATTGAAATCTATTCTAGCAAGCCAGATAAGCCATATTGAAACATTATAATTATAATAATGATCTGACCCTTAATGATGTTATTATCACAGCGGGAGTAAATCAGGGATTGTTGTATTGTTTATTAGGAATATGTGACTAGGGCACCAATATTTTAGTTCCTGAAATCGGATATCCCTTCTTTTAAAATTTAGCCCCCACTTATGGTGTTCAGGTGAAGTAGTATAAATTAAAATCAGAACAAAATTGGGAAATAGATATAGATTCCCTAAATGAACTAATAGATGAGAAGACTTAATTCCTATTTATAATCAATCCTAGCAATCCATGCGGAAGTGTGTTTTCTAAAAATCATATCAAATAACTAGTGGATTGGGCAGAAGACAATAAAATACTTATTGTAGCAGATGAGGTTTACCATGGAATGGCATTCGAAGAATTCACTTCATTTGGAAAGATGGCCAATGAAGGTCCAATAATAACATTATGTGGAGTTGAAAAAATATTATATGTTCCAGGCTGGCAGACGGCTTGGATGATTTTCTATGATAAGAACAAATTGGCAACAAAAGTTAAATCATGCATTTAAAATTTAACTTAATTGTGGCTACACTCAAATACATTTATAATGAATTCATTAGACTAGTTGCTTGATCTTGTAAATAATCCAGCTCCACTCTTTAAGGAATATCATGATAAGATAATTTAAAGGATCAATTAAATCAAAGGATTTAAATGCATTCCAGCACAAGGAACTATTTATATTAGTGTATTAGCTGATTTGCAATTTGAAAATGACACAGAATTTGCATAGTAGTTGCTTAAAGAAGAGAATGTTTAGGTTATGCCTCTGTCTTGGTTAGGAAGCGATAAATATTAAGGGTTTAGATTACTTACCATAGCTAATCAATAGATCTACGAAGAGTTATTTGAAAGGCTTACATAGTTTTCGATAAGACATTAGAAGTAATGATATATGAAAATATTAATTAAAATAAAAAGAAGCAATCAATTTTACTATCTTTCCTCACTTTCGAAAACATCCAATTAGCTGCAGTTTGACATTCTCTAATTATTACTATTCCGTGGGTTTGTTTATTGTTCCATAATTTAAATCATTTCTTAAGACCGAATTTTTTAAGGGCTTGAGTTCATAGCTTGCTGTTCTGTCTGCTGGCATTACAAATTTTATGACTTTAATAAATTTGAGTTTTAAAGCACTAATTTATCTAATCTAAAGGTTAAAAGATTATTCTCATATTTTAGCATTATATCCATATAGCTCTCAAGTTCGAGAGCCTTCTAAATTACCTAATAGTATTCCTCTATGAGGTATCTCTATTTTTTTGACCTAAAATAATCAATTATTCGAATTGGTCTTTATTTTTCACTAATCTTGTTAAACATAGTGATTGATAGAGATAACTTCTGTAAGGGTTAGAGTAAAAACATAAACAGTATTTTTAGCACACTAAATGTTCCACCAATAGAACCAAAAATATTAAATATATTCTAATAAGTCCTCTTGTAAATAATGTTTTAATCATCCAAGTATAAATATATGCCAAACACAAATCCATCTTTAGAACCAGACTATTGATCATTATAAGCCTCGTAGTATTCAATTCCTTTATCTATTTTCTATGTAGGAAAGAAATAAAATATATTTTATTCTGTAATAGATTGGCTCTATTTATATGAAAGATTCATGATCTTAGTATCTTTTACATTTATTGTATTATAACGCACTCCGACCTTGATCTGATAGGGATTGGTGTAATTCAGTGGATTAAATTCAAACTATGGAAATGTATAAATAACTTATCCATTATCTAATTTTGCATCAATTTCTTCATTTGTGGCACAGACTTATTTTAATTTGATAATATACCATAATTTACAGTTGTTGAATTTTAACATTTCAATATTTATAATTAGTATTTTGTGAAATTCTGCAAATGAAAACTGTTTTACAACTCTATGCCTCCATCCTATTTGATTACATCATCACCAACACAAGACATGTATTAAGGATTTAATTGTGCGCCATGATCCAAAAAATATTGTAATATATTTTAATTGCATTTTCCGAAACTATAGTTGGTTATGTTACTTCCATATACGTATTTTCTGAATCTCAATGTGAAATATGTTTTCTCAGACGTGTTTTTTATGGGCTTACTATTTTGATCTAAGACAACAACAGCAAAAAGAAAACTATAGGCTGGAAATTAAAAACCCTTTATTATTATTTATAATACTTCATTCTGCTGCAAATAAAAGCTTGATTTCTATATCAAAGGGTTAGTTCCACTCTAAATATCATCAATCATTTTAATAAATGAGTACATCAAAAAAGAGACAATCAAAAGGGAAAATACCAGACCAATCCAAGTATTATAGGTCTTAGTTGAGTTTATTGAAAAGTTGAGGTTCAGACCGAGCATATCAATATGTTTTAGCAATTACAGTATTCTATGCATAAATGATTTATTTCCTTATTTAAATAAAGAATATTAATTAAAGGCGAATTGAGAAACAATGTTATTCCTATAAGATATTTCTTACCATAAAAAAATAAATCCAATACTTCTTTAAATTTTCCTATTTGATACACAAATTAAAACTATTTTGGCACATGAACATAATATTTTCTTAACGAATAGGACATAGGCTAAAATGTTGTTAGTAGTTCATCTCAGGTCTTTAAAATTACTGAAAAGGGAAATGTGAATTTTCAAAATATCTGCTTCTAAAAATACTTTTCACTTAGGACAAGGATTAGATATACTTATTTAGAGTATTGAATTAGAATTATCTCATAATAATATTTATATATCATATATTCTATCTCATAGTATTTAGTTCTCTGAGTTGAGCATTCTTTCAGCAATTCTTAGATTCTCTGGGGCATTCTAAATCAATGAACTTGTCTCTTGCTCTTTGGTGAATAGCTCTTATTGTTCCAAGTATTCGTACATCTCCTATCTACTGTCTTGATTGTAGAGAATTGCCTTCTGGTACCAGATGATAGCCTATTCATACTCTTTCTTCAACATCTTCACATTTCCTATGGTGTTTAGTATATTTGTATACCTTTGTTGTTAGCTGAGTATGGGCATAACTAATGAACCTTCAATGCATTATCTAGGCTGGTCAGAGCATCATCATATTATCCTTGAAGGATGTAAAGCTCACCTAGAAATGATAAATTATTGTATAAACCTATTTTCTCATGGACTAGGGCGTCATCTATGGTGTTTCCAAATGCCTTATTGAATGTCTAATGAGCCTCATTGTACTTGCCTTAGTTTTTTAGGATTTTTCCCTTAATGTAGTATGCATGTGAGAACTAGGGTTGGGCTAAAGTCAATCCATCAAGGTATTTCCAGGCTTCATCATATTTGCCTTAAGCAAAATACACTCTTGCCAAATAGTAGAGGTTAACAAGATCAACAGACTTTGCAGATATTAATGGGATGATAGTGTTGATTGCAGCATCATATTGCTTCAATTGAAGATGAGTGCATGCTTAATTTATTAATAAAAATTTACCTTTCTCATGATAGATAGCTGATTTCATAGGGTTCTTTGCGTTCTGCTAAATTAGGCTAGCAAATATGTTGAAGGCCTTCTCTATCTAATTCCTCCTGACATATGCACGAACTATTTAAATTTATTAATTGTACTTATGAATTTGCTGGGATCAAATCTAGTAGGTATCAGCTTTTGTGCTCTCTCCAAGTTCTTGATCGCTTCATCATACTTCTTCATGTTATATAATGTCATTCCTAAATAATGAAAATTTGTAATTACCTTTCTTATACCAGAAGTTGTAGTATTCTGGATCTATCTTAATTCCCTAATCAAATGTGTCGATAGCTTCTTAATATCTTCCCAAATCCATTAAGCATATTCCTTTATAAAATATTTGATTGATACCCTTATTGTAGAATAAGTTCTATTCTTTCTACCCTTGTTGGATGCATTGATTACAAATGGCTAGTGCCTCATCATATCTGAATAAACATCTCAATGCAATAGCTAAGATATATTTTATAATAATTACTCTTATTCTGTAATGCTGATACCATGTTGGGATCTAGTTCAAGTGCCTTCTCATATGCCTTCAAGGATTCATCATACCTGTATAGATAATCCAAAGTTATTCCTATTATATGATGCAAATTATACCTTTGTTGTTGTACAAGAATCCAAATGTGGGATTTAATTCTATTGCCTTATTATGGTATGTGATTGCGGTGTGATGCTTATGCAACGATCTCATGTTGCTTGCAATCAGATCATGTGCTTCCCAATTAAATGGGTTCAATAGCAATGCTTCCTAGAGCACTATGGTGGACTTCTCATATTGTTATTAATAGTGTAATCTCTCTCCCAAAGCTATCATCTAGTTGCATTCACTCTACATAATCTGAAGAGCTTCATTGGATCTCTTTATCCCCATCAAAGTTTCATTAATTTCTTCAATAATAGTTTCTTTGATGCCTTCACTCACTTTAATATTAGTTAATAAAATTACTTGTTTAGCTTACTTGGGTTTTGAGTTTGTTAATCTCCTCTTCATCTTTCTTTCTAGATTCATCCAAGGTCTACTCCACCTTCTTCTGCTTCTCATCGTAAGCATACATCTCCTTCTCAAAGTGGTGCATGTATTAGTCAACTCCAATGTTAGACTTTTCGAGGATCGATAGATATGCTTCCGTACTAGTGCCTTCATGATTCTTGATTTTCTGTCTCAGATCTGCCAGAGTTTCTCTTAGGAGGGTCAATCTCTGCTGGCTGCCTTTGATGGTCATAATCTCTATCTTAGATTAGAGCATAAAGTATGCCTCCAAATCCTCTGAGAGTTTGTCTAGATTGAACTTCTTCAAGTTAAGGGTGATGTCTAAGAGCTAGTCTGAGGCGAGTTCCAAAGGTGTATATCTATAGTCACTTGCATGTAGTTGCTAGTTGATGCATTCTTTGCATAAAAACCGTGATTTCTAGTTGCATTATCTGTGCATACAAACCATCTGCACAGGGTTCTTATGTATATGACAAACATATTTGCTATACATATTTTTATTTTAAATTTTAACTCAAAAATTGAGCGAGCTTTTATAATGCAAATTTAGTAATTTTAAATATTTAAAAACCACAGCCTGAAAATTTCTTATAGATACCGATAGAAATAACTGATTGGAATGATATCTTGAAATTGAGGGGGTAATATGAAACCAATAGAGAGAAGACATGGAAAAAAAATATTATATATGTATTTTTGATTCTTAAATCAAAAAGATTAGAGAGTAAGTATAATAATGCTATTTCATAGGTTTGATTAGAGTATTAGAATTGGCATACTATTTATAGATTATATTGAAATTCAAATTAAATAAATAAATAAGAAATTCAAATTATGAGAATGAATCAGAGCTAGCCTCTTCAGAATAATTAGAATCTACCACAGAACTGGCCCGCAAGATAAGGAAATCAAGTCTAACAGAATCATCTCTTTTAATTCCAAGGCCCACCTTAAAGTAGCTAATAAAGTGGACCAATAGACTAAGCTGACGATTTTTTGTCAAGCTACTAGGCTTTGTAAAAGAATGGGAGCAAAGCCAGAATAAGTCAACCTCTCATATAATAATAACAGCCAATAGTCTAACCTCTTGGGGTAAATCAGAATAATAATTTGATGGCCAACAATCAAATGAATAACAATATTGTGCCATAGTAGCAGAATGAAAGAAAGACTCAACAAGAATGGGACCCTCTAGTAGATCCCTAACATTACTAGACAATGCTTGAATAAATCATGAAGTGCAATTTGCACTTGGATTCTGAATACATATCAATATATGGACTGAATTATACCACACAATACTTGAGAGATGCTAAGAGTTGTTTCACTGCGGCTTATCACTAGTTAATGAAGGCTATATAGAACAATGATAAGCTCATAAGATGGTATCAGTTTGAAGTCAAACCATACCATGATTAATTTGGAATCTCTGCAATATTCGACCCTAGATGGGCTCACTTCGGCTAGAACTTATCAATATTGAGTATTAAGTGCATGATATCTATCACTCATTCTCATCCATTCACAAATTTCGCAGATCTCATTAGGGGTTATCATTCAATCATGAATGAAAGGATGGAATTATTGAAGGAATAGGAAGACTAATATGATGCCATGAAAGATCTTTAGGTTGAATTATACTCGAGGGAAACCATAGACATATGCTCATTGAAACAATTGAGTTTCCTTGCTGGCATGAATATAATGCTCCACAGGCATGTCATACCATCACCAAATCCTTTGTTAATTAAGAATGGATTAATTGTTAATAGTGACAAGTTCCCTAAATACAACATCATTCAATTATTCACACTTGACGATAACTTGTTCTATAGAATCTTTCTGAATATCTAAGATAAGCACTTCTTAGACTAATACATCCACTATGATGTTAATATATAGAGAATTGATTACACACATGTAGCACTATAGGTGCTAGATGATGCAAATAGAAGACTTAATAAGGCAAATCAAGAAAAAATGAAGGAGAAGTAGTAGGAAATTGTGGCATTCATCAAAAACCTGAAATAAGCACCAGATGATGAAGACTCAGAAGAAGAAGCCATAATTTTTTAGCAGGAAATAGAGGCTGTCCTAATTGAGATACCTGATTAACAAGGTATTTATATTAAATAACTAAGAAGAAAAGTAGAATGATGATGAATTGGATGAGTCATATGAGGTATAGAAAGCGAATTTCCTGGTCAATGATTAAGAGAGGAATCAATCAGACAATAATCACAATGATTAAGGCATTTGAAGATTAATTTAATCATATAAATTATATTTTTATCCTCCTCATATATATCATCTAAATAAACCAAGAAGTAATTTATAATAAAAAGGTTTTAAATGATATTTTCATTCTGGCCTTTATAATATGTATTTAGCAATAAATAAAAAAAATTTAATATATACAAAAAATTAAAATATCATATTATGTCAGTCAGGTAATGATTAATTATTGAATTAATTTTACTTTTTATTTTCCTATTTACATTCCTGTTTCTGTTTATTTTCCTGGTGATCTTCCTGCTGATTTTCCTGCCTATTTTCATGTTAATTTTCTTATTTAAGTTTCTCATCTTACAAGCGGACCGATAAAATTTGTATCTATTCTTATTCATCCATATTGTATTTTAATTTATCATTAACTTTATCAAAGTTATACTAGTTTGCCATTGTTTGAGATTTGAGTAAATCACATATCTACTCTGCCAGCTTATCTAATCTAAACGTTAACATATCATTTTCGTATTTTAGCATTATTTCCATATAACTGAAAAGTTCCATCGATTTTTATATAATTTGAAAATATTCTGAAATGATTAGTCTTTTTTTTGACGATCTAAAGTAATCAAGTACTTTTATATGTTTCTACTTTCCGCTTATTCTATTGAACATGGTTAATGTCAACAATAATTACTATAATGGTTGTAATATTATCATGAAAACAATTTTGAGCACACTAAATGTACCTCCAATTGAACCAAAAATATTTAGTATATTTTGATAAGTTCGTTTATAAACAATTTTTTAATCATCCAGATAAAAGTTCATTGCAAATATCAATCCATCTGCAATACCAGCCTGTTAATCAATAATTGTCTCATAATACTCAATGCCATTCTCTATGTGCTATTCTGGAAAGAAATAAAATATATTTTATTCCGTTAAAGATTAGCTAAGTTTGTAGGAAAGATATATAGTTTTCTAATCTTTTATATTCAAAGTGATTTATCTAGTTGCTACTTTCATCTAAAACGGTGTAGTGTAGTTTAATGGGTCAAATTAATACTATGGATATGAGTAACCGAAATAAGCATTATGAAGTTTAGCATCTATTTCTTCATCAGTGGCACATGCTTCAATTAAATATATAATTACTGTAATTGAAATCGCTCGAATTCTAACATCTGTATATTTAAAATTCTTAATAAGTGAAGTTCTTTAAAACTAAACTATTTTCCAAATATATGCCTCCTTCTTGTGAAAAGACTTTATCATTGACACATTAAGTTTCGTCTAAATTAAGTTACGATCCCTAACTTTGAAAATAATCCATAACCCATTATCCACATGCTCCGAAATTGTAAGTCGTGTAATCCTAGCCAATAATTCTTTTCTGAAATTGAGTTGTGTAATATGTTTTATCTTACGTGTTTTCAATGTGAGTTCCATAAGAATCAAGTATCAATATAGTATAGAGGAATCCATGAGATGGAAATTTAAAACCCTAAAAAATTATTAATTCAAAATACCTCATTTTATTCCAAATAATAGCTAGACCTTTAAATTATAGGATTCACCCCTCTCTGTATATCAAAAATCATCTGAATGAATGAATACAGTAAAAATGAAAAAAGTAATAAGGAAGACATAACACCTGGCCAAGTGTTAAATGATTTGTTGTTTTCTATATGAAAGTTTAAGTTTAACCCAAGCATATCGCATTGCTTGACAATATTTAACAATTTTAGCATACTGATTTATTTTTAATAAAAATATTAATAAATTAGTATAATTATTTCAACAACAAATATAAATTTTATTAGTTACAAAATTTATATTGTTATTCCTCGAACCTTTGGTATAATTAATCAGGCTTTATCTATTCGCTGAGTTGCGAAAAACTTTTTAAATTAGATTATAAGGTGAATTAAAATATAAAAAAAAAATTCATATGGTCAAAGTCAATATAACTTCTTAATCTTTAATTATTACTTTCCTGAGCATATAAGTATACAATTATTTTTCAATAAAATAGAATCCTTTACCAAGCTGATATTATGATATGATTTTTTAAGATTCCAAATATTTGTCAATTATTAAGTATTTTATTTCTATCTCTCTACAACATATGTATAATTATATATAAGAGTGTGCGGATAGTCTTCTTTTTCTGATTTAATTTTTCTTATTATTTTGCAATTTTTCTACTATTTCGTGATTATAAAAATATTCAAGTTGTCATTACAATTTATGGTTATATAATAATTCGAATATTTTAGCTGTTTGCTTTCAAGAAATGAAAAGACGCTAATGAAATATTTAATTTGCTTCTTGTTATTAACCATTATATAGTAATAACTTCTTTTTTTATAAAAATTTGGTATTTATGCTTCCTCTCTCAATATGTAAAATTTATCAAAAAAATACTTCCCATCGAAAATGGAATCTCTTATTATAAATTTAGATGATCTAAATTCACTATTCAAACCAATAAGTTGTAACTCTTTCCAATTATTCTCCTAACTGTCAGAATAATCACCTATATAAGAAGAATCATGATAATATTCCTATTCGTATTCATCCTTTTGAATATCGCTACACAAAATGTAATTCCATTAGAAAGCCAAAGGCAAAATATTTTGACTGTGCACTAGCTGGTATTCGTCTTACCAAATATAATAAATTCTCGTCAATTCTTTATCAAAGGTATAAAAATATTTGAGATCATCTCGAAAACCATAATCACATATATTTTAATCTTTAAAAGTTCTTACTATCTCTAAGAGCAACGGATTGTAAATAACAATAGTTTACAAATTAGACTGATAAAATGAAATATGATTCTAACCAAATTGTTTTAGTAAACTTATTTCGTCGTCGAATTAAACTTTTGAGATTTTATTATAAGTTTTCATGGTTTATTAAATTTAGTATTAGAAATAAAAAAAAATAAGATTGTTAATAAAAATTATAGGTAAATGATACAAGTAACCAATTATAACAAAATTTAAGAATATTTAAGATATCATGCGGAATGCTTTGAGATTAGGGCTTCACAATAGTATATTCTTGGTTGATTTTGGATAAACAATATATCACATTGTAGAAAAAGCAGAGAATATATATTTAATATATTAATATATTACCCTGTATCTTAATTCTGGTTTAGAAATTTGCTGCTTCTAAGAGTAGTCATTCTAATATCTATACAAATCAAAAACAAAAATTCAGGAACATAATAAAAGATTAAAAAAAAAAATATTTCAGAAAGAATAAATGAAATTAAATTAATACATAAATGTAATAAAATTTGATCTGGTTTAAAATTATCACTAAAGGTACACAATTCCTTGTTAAATAGTTTTATCTGGCAGCCATGTTGAAAAAATTATAAGTAACAAAGTACTACTTCTAAATTCCAAATTCACAAAATACCCATCATAAAATATCCATAGATGATATTTTTAATATATTTTGTTTTTCTCGGTTATTAACACCATAAAATCTTTAAAAATAAATTAGAACCTCAAACAAGCTCTGAGATAGTGATTAACATATAATACACTCTTTTAGTTGCATCTGCTAACGAAAATTTTGAACATCATTAATTTTAATTAGAAACTGATATAACTGAAATGAGAAACAATCTAATGGATTTTTAACCGATTTAAAAATTGGAAGAGATTGAAAAGGGCTTAAAAAGATCTATATGGAATTAACACTCCTCGAATATATTATTTTTTTTTGGAATGGAAGGTAAAGCGTTAATTGCAATTGTTAATTTTAGTCACTGCTCTTAGAAAATTTTAATTTAATTAATGTAGTATATTTGGTGAGCCATATTGAATGACGTTCGGTTCCACGTCACGGCTAGGGGAGGTTTAAAGAGAAAATCTTTATTTATCTTTATTTAAATATATTTATATTACCAAATTCATAATAATGGTCAAAAAATTGCTCTTTATAACACTAATAGTCATACTAGTATCTTCACAAACCACAGTCACGCCAAAGACCCAAGCTTGTGCATGCTCTAACTTGCTAAGTCAAGCAGATTGCATTGCCAAAAGTGGATGTTAGTGGACATTTTCCACATAAACCAATTCTTCAACTGATATAACGGTCACATCGACAACTTAAGGTAATCAAATTCATGATGATAGGAACCTGCGCCAACTAAACAACTCCTGTTGTGGTAGCCACACTTACTACATATTGTAAAAGTGTTTCTAACGTTACCCTTTGTGCTCAAACGATCGGATGCGCATTCCTAAATAACACATGCACAATATTCACTGGATGCTCTGCATATGTTCAGACAACTAATGCAGCATGCTAAGCCATCTCCTCATAGTGTACAACAGATGGAACCAGATGCGTTACGCCTGGAGCATGTTCTACATACACAACCCAACCTCTTTGTACAGGTACATGATTATTTGATATTTTTAGGTAACGTAGCCTCATCAAGAGCTAAATCATGCAATTGGACAGCTAATGGAGCATCAGGAACATGTTCAGATAAAGGTTGCTCGGATGCTCCGACTACATATAACTCATAAGCATAATGCTCCGCATGGATTTCAGGATGTTTGGCAACCGGAAAAGGTTGTGCAACAAGCTTAGGGGCTTGCAGCACTTATACATAAGCGAATGGATGTACAGGGATGATTGGCTCAGATGGGCCATGCACTACAGATACATCAGCGGGCTCTACAGTTTGCAGGCCCTTGGCCTGCTCAGATGCATCAACAACATTATCAACAAATTCAGCTTGTTCAGGATTTGTTTCAGGGTGTTTGACAAATGGAAAAGGATGTGTTTCAAGTCTTTCTGCCTGCAGCGCATATACATAGACTCAAGGATGCACAGGTCTAATCGGATCAGATGGGCCTTGCACCACCAATACTACTGCAGGTTCGACTACTTGTAGACCTTTAGCATGCACAGATGCTCCTTCTAGCACAAACACTAATGCTGGATGCTCAAGCTTCTTAGCAGGTTGTGTTACAACTGGGCAAGGATGCACAAGCACATTAGGGCCATGCTCATCTTATACAGGAACAACAACAACTTGCTCTTCATATATTGGATCAGATGGTAATTGTAAGGGAACATCAGCAACTACTGCTTCTTGCTCACCTAGAGCATGCACAGATGCACCAACTACAACAAATACAAATGCTGCTTGTGCTGCTTTCTAAACTGGCTGCGTAACAACCGGAGCTGGATGTATAGGCAGTTTAGGATTATGCAGTTCCTATACGGGAACTAATACTACTTGCTCATAATATTTAGGAAGTGATGGGAACTGTTATGCTCCTCCAACCTAAACCTCAGCAGCTGCTTGTGCACCAAAATTATGTTCAGACGCTCCAAATACAATCACAACTAATTTAGGCTGCCAAGCTTTCTCATAGGGATGTGTCACTAACGGAGCAGGATGTGTGGCACAAACAACTTGCGAAGCAACAGCACTTGCAATTTCATGTTAAGGGAATCCAAATTGCTCTTTGAGTCCCATATGCCTAAATAGATCAGATTGTGCAAATTATTCAAATTAATCATTGTGTTCATAAAACCAATAATATTACGTATAAGTAGGAATCACTTATCTAAGAGCATGCACATGGTCATCTGGAGCTTGTTCAAACTAAGTTTGCTCTGCTCTTTCAACCTCTTTAACAACGGATACAGCTTGCTCAACAGCATTAGCTGGATGTCTTACCAATGGTTCAGGGTGCATTGATGTTTCTGCAGATTGCCCAAGTTATTAAGGAACTTCAACTTAATGTGCTGCCTTCAAAGGAGTTAATGGAACAAATAAATGCGGCAATATAACAGAAGCAACATCTACAACTAATTGTATAGTAAAAGCATGTGACAATGCAAATACTGGAGGAACTATTGCTTCATAGGCTGATTGTACAAGTTGGCTAACTGGTTGCAATTATAATGGTAAAGATAACTGCACTGTGGGAGATTGCACAACTTATTTCGGAACATAAACTTTCTGTGGAGCCATCACTTCAGCAACCTCAGGAGGAAGCACATAAAAATGTTGGAAAACTACTGACATAAATGGTTCATCATCAGCTTGTATAGCAAGAACATGCTCTCAAGCTCCCACTACTCTCACTACTAATTCCGATTGTAATAACTTCTTAGTTGGATGTATTACAAGCGGTTCAGGATGTGTTGACGCCTCGGCTGGATGTACTTTATAGGCAGGCACTTTATCATAGTGTAGTGCACTAGTTTTAGGTGGAATAGCTTGTTCAAAAACCACTGCATTTTGCAGACCCCTGAATTGCACGTCAAAAACACCTCCAGCAGGAACTGCTAATAATAAACTTTGGTGCCAAGCCTTTGTAGACTCTGATGGGAATAACTGCTAATATGATGCAGGACCTAGTTGCATCGCTGCTACATTAGGAACTTGTTCTAAATTTGTACCTACCTCTGGAACCAATGACGGAGAAAAAGCATTCAGCTGCTATCAGTTAAATTTAGCTGGGACTGCTACTTGCGGATTTGCAGCTGGCGGATCGGCATGTTCAGTACCTATTTGCAATTAATTTGCAATTCCTACTACTGCCACAACTGCAGATTAGAAATTAGCTTTTTGTAAAGGAGTAACAACCGATTCAACCTCAGTAGCTAACACTTGTGGATTAGCCTTAGCCAGCTCACCTACTTGTTCTGCAAAAGCCTGTTCTGATTATGGTATTGGAGCAACAGATGATGCTTCATGTAATTCATATTTAAGCGGATGTAAATATCTTTTAGGAGGTAACTGTTACTTACAAGGAACATCTTGCACAAGCTATGTCATTCCAATAGCTTACACAACTGATCTTTAAAAGGCATAATTTTGTGCAACTACCAAAGTACCTGTCAATTCAAACTTAAAAAGTTGCGCATATATAGCTGCAAGTTCTGTTACAAATTGTAGTGAACCAGCTTAAAGTTGCTCAGCCATAACAATTAGATCACAAAACTAATTAGCAACTGACAATGATAAATTAGCTTTTTGTAGAGCTTAAAGATCAGTTAGTTATCCTTGCACTTATAAAAGTTCTTCTGACACATCCTGTTAAGAAACTTCCTCCTTTTGTAGTAGTTACACTGCATTTGGAGCGAATGATTATTTCAAATTTCTTACTTGTGCTGCACAAACAAATGATAGGAAACCATGTAATTTTACACTAGGGTAATCGATTTGCAAGGATCCTGTAACTACTTGTGCTTAAATATAACTTCCAGAAGCTACAGCTCCTTTATTACAGTCAATGTGTGCACTTTATACCGTAAACAGTACAAGGTGTGGATATGCTTATAATTCAAGTGCATAGACATGCGCTGCTGCCGCATGTTCTGATGTTGACCCTTCTAGCGCAAACGCAACATCATGTCCTGCATATCTATCAACATGCGTTTATGATGGTCAGGGTTGTGTCACTCAAGTTGCAGCTTGCACATCATATACCGCTTAAACGAGTGGAGCTGGGGCATTAGCAAATTGTTAAGCTCTAAGTGATACTACTGGAAATAAATGCACTCATTCTACAGGTTCTAACTGTTAAGGTAGATCTTGCACAGATACAATTTCTAATCCTAGCACTGCAAATTGTGCAGCCTATTTAAGTTCTTGTTAGTTCGACGGGACCTCATGTGTCACATCTGATGCTTCATGTGGTAACTACATACCCAGGGGAGCTAACGATGCAGCCAAATCTGCAATATGCAATGTCATGAAAAATTCTACTGGAAGTAGATGTACTTTCATCACAGGAACAAATTGTTCAAGTACTGTAGCCTCATGCGGCTTCTACATAATACCAGGTAATTTGTAAAACGCTTAATTTGGATATCCAGCTTGTGGCCTGATTTAAGATTAAAATGGAAATTTCTGTACATGGGATTCATAAAATATATAATTCTGCAAAGCAAGAGCATGTTCTGAAGCATCCACAGCCAATTCAGATGCTGATTGTAATGCTTGGTTAAAAGGATGTGAATAAGATCCAACATCATCCTGTAGTTAAGCTCTATGTTCAAACGCTCCAACTACAGTTACGACGAATACAGCATGTGGAACATTTAGAAAAGGATGTTTAACAAATGGAGCTGGTTGTGTTGAGCCTACTGTGGCATGCTCTGGTTATTAAGGAACTCAAACCCAATGCAATGATTTCATAGGAAATAGCATACCTTGCACAAACTCTGCAGGCGCAGCAGCCACTGCTGCATGTATCAACAGAACATGTGTCCTCAACACAACAGCAAGGAACGATGCTGATTGCGCTCTTTGGTTACCACCAACATCAGGAGTAGTTAATTGTGTTTGGGGAGGAGGGTTTGGATGCGTTGCACCATAGGCTTGCGCATCATTTTAAGGAACATCTGATACTTGCTCAACATTCACTGCAAATGATGGTCCTTGCCATGGAACAGGGTCTTCACCTGCTGCTTGTGTCTCCAATAATTCTTCTTGTTCAAGTGCTCCTGCAACATATAATACCGATGCATAATGCAAAAGTTGGGGATCATCTTGCATGACAAATGGATTCGGTTGCATTTAAACTTCTAGTGCAACTTGCTCAAGCATATTATCTCCATCAATATGTCCCCTTTATAAATCAACTTCAGGATTGTTCTGTGATCTAGCGAATCAATGCAAAACAAAGCCATCTACATGTGGTGGATTTACAAATGCATCAGAATGCAATAACACTCCCATAGTTGGAGCTACTTCACCAACCTGTGGGTGGGATGTCTCAACAACAGCCTGCATCACTTTAACTTGTTCATAACTACCAATCACATTGACAACAGATAGTGCTTGTAGTGCAGTTATTTCTACTTGTACAACAAATGGAGCAGGATGTGTCACTAAGGGAGCATGTTCAACATATACTAGATAAGCTTGTGGCCCAGCTGCAACAACAGATGCTTAAAAAGTTTGTATTTGGTCAAATTCATCATGTAGACCAATCTAATGCACTGATAATACAACTGCAACAACTGATGCAGCTTGTAATACATATTTAGCGGGTTGTAAAACAACAGGAGCTGGCTGTGCTGCAACTTTAACTTGCCCTCAATTTGTTAGTGCAGCTTTTTGTCTATTTGATAGTCAAAATTAACCTTGTTTATGGTATAAACCATCATCAACTGCCGCAGGAACTTGCATAAGTTACAAATAATGTTCTGATGTTGCTTAAACAACTCATTCTGCCTGTTAGGCTGTCTCACCACTTTGCACAACAAATGTCTCTACTTGTATTCCAATCACTGGATGCTCTTAAACAGTCTTATAAGCAAGTTGCGTTTTAGGCACAGATGGAAATTGTGGATGGCTACCTGCAGCTGGAACAACTGCAGCTGCTTGTGCCTTATTTACTAATTGTGAGGCAGCTACAGGACCGACTACTGAAATATGCCAAGCTTGGGGACAAACCTGTATTTCAAATGGAACAACATGCATCTCCAAATCTACCTGTTCCTCTTATACAACTCAAACTGCTTGTGGAAACCCAGGAACAGATGGTGTATGCTTTTGGGTAGCTCCCACAGGAACAGCAACAACCGGAACTTGCAGACTATAATTATGTTCAGATGCTACTACAAGCTTCACAACGCATTTAGGATGTGTAGCATTTTCAGCTTCAACTCCTTGTACAACCTCAGGAACTGGATGCATCTCATAAGGCACATGCTCATCTTATACAGACTAAGCTGGTTGTGTTTAGGGAACTGATGGAGTATGCCTTTGGGCAACATCTACTTCTGCTGCTACTAATTCAACGACATCTACAACCAACTCAGTGTGCAGGCTTAAGTAATGCACGGATTCATTATTAACAACAAGTTCCTCATGTTCTAATTCTTTAACTGGAGTAAAATGCGTCTCTAATGGAGTTAATTGCATACCTTAATCAACTTGCGCATCATATACATCAAGAGAAGCTTGCTTAGGAGGTGGATCTGATGGAGCTTGTGCCTTCCTCCCTGGAACAAATACCACAACCCCAAATGTTGGAACTTGTTCACTATTCACTTAATGTTCAAATGCGGATTAAGATTAAACAACTTGTAATTCCAGATAAGATGCTTGTTACTTTAATTAAACAACAGTGAATGGAACCACAACATCATAATGCTAACCTCATACATGTGCTACAAAGGCTCTAGGTTCATCGTGCTAATCTGTGCCATCTTTCGATTTATCAACATATTAAGTTTGTGTTCTTACAGGAACAACATGTTCTGTAGGAAGCCCAGCTTCATTGACAGCAGCAACTTGTTATTCTGGCTCAGCAGGAACATATTCATGGAGTGTAAATTCTTCATCATGCATAGTCTGTGTAAGTCCTACCTAAAATACAGTGAATAACACAGTCAACAACTCAAATAACACCAACAACACGTATGGATACCTAATCAGCCTAGTTTTATCAATAACATTATTGATATGAGATGATTGATTCAACATATAAGAACAATTATAAATATATTTTTTTTTATAAAATATTAT